>CATIWQ010098268.1:0-16882 GCA_949673415.1 Euphorbia schlechtendalii | reverse complement strand
TTCACTTGCATACCTTACAACTTTGCTTTGCTTTCTACTTATACTTTCTATTTCGAAGTTTATGATATGTCTATGTGTCATAATGCGTATTTCATGTTAAGTCTTTTATATTAATCAAGTTATATGCATTGGAGTTAATTTAAAGAGTAGTTTCGGGGTTAACAATATCGTGTATAATCACTGGATCTATGATATAATGCTGTTTAGTGAGCCAACATTTTTAGAATGGTAACTTGCTAAATGTGGCTATGTGAGAGTGACCCATACTAAGCATAGTATTGACGTTGTCCAGGTTTATATAATTATCTTAATTCATTTGTGCTAGGTTTAGAAAAGTTATTTCATGTGTTGCTCTGCGATGAATCATTGAACATCTAAGTGTTTTGAACCGAGTTTGTTAGATTAGTTTAGTGAATCGTAACATATTTGTTGAACTTGCATGTTTTCTCTGCTATACTTGTTCGTAGGGAAAATCTCTATATATTTAGATTCTCTAGTATTCCACATTTATATTTACTCATTTTTCATTCTAATCTTCCTATCCAAAACTTCCAATCTATTTTATTTTATTTAGTCTGTTTTCCCTTGTTGATCTTTAGACTTGGTTCCTTTCTTGTGTGTTCGATATCTTTTAAAACTACATCGCAACTGTATACTTGCAGTTATCATCATTTTTCTATTTGATAAGAGGTATTGCCAAGACCTATATTTTACGTGAACAAGTTTTTGGCACTATTATTGAGGATAAGCCTTTCGAAACGAGTTTAGCCAAATCTTGCAAACAAACTATCAAACTTATCAGTAGAAAAGTGGTGAATAAGTTTTTGGCATCGTTGCCGGGGAAGGTAATAGCGTTCTAAATATCAAAGTTCCGGGGAAGGCAATAACGTTCTAAAGATCAAAGTTCCGAGGAAGTTAAGTAAGTTCTAAAGTTTTTTATCTGTTTATTTTATTTCCTATACCATACAATTTTCTAAATTTCATTCTAGATTTGAAAAGTTTATGAAATAATCATCTTGGAGGTGATACGTCATAATATTTCATCTTAATTCTTTACAAATAGAAGATTTTTCTTCTATTTTTCCTATTCATGTTTGTGACTGTCAATTGCGCTTGTGAATTTCCCTAAAAAACTTTTTGTGTCATACTTTTAGTATACTCATGATCGCGACCTAGGATCACGATCGTGACGTGAGCGAAAACTGCAGCAGTTTTTGCAGATTTTCGATAGTTTCTCTCAAACTCTACATATAGGGTATGATTCTCATAATTTTTCATTTCAGATATCCGAAATTCCTTTCCTTTCAATTAAAATTTCTTTTCTAAACCTTGAAATAAATCAATCCTTTTCATCAAAATGGTTCACTCAAACAAATCTATTTTTATTCCTCTTTCAGATCTGCAAGAATGGTATGAAGCACGTTTCCCTATTCATTCTCGAGAGGCAAGTGATCATTTCGAAACCATCAGGGATGCAAATTTCACTAGTTCTTATGTCATTCATAAGAATAGTTTCATTCAATTAGGAATCTATGAGAGGTTAATGTATTACCTTGGAATCCTAAACATGGTTCTATATTCCTCTATGAATATTGGGAATAGTGAAGATAACTGCAAGGAAATGCTGATTTCGTTAGTATGGATGAATCTTAAGATGAATTTTTTAGAGTATCGACATCAAGGAAAGACGTATAAGTTATCAAGGAAGAAGTTGGAACAGAATTTGGGGTTCCCTAAAGATTGTTACTACAAAATGCTTCCTGTTTGGGATCCACTACCAACATAGAATCACCTTACTGGAAAAGATGAATACAAGCAGGAATCTACCTATAGCCGGTGGATCTGAGACCCTTGTTTGCTCGCTCTACACTTCTATCTAAGTAGTGCACATTTCGATAGATCTAGTTCTAACATAGTCATTCCTGAAGAATTGTTTATCTTAGAAGCAGTTTGGAATGGCTTACTTGTAGACGTATCGAGAATTATGATGGGGACTCTTATGTTTGCCACAATTGATCGTGGTAGGATAGCATACGGGTATTGAACTATAGCGAATTTGTTAGGACAAATTGGGAGATTACCTTGTTGTGCAGAAATCTTTATTGACGAAGATGAAATTTTGGAGTTAACTACAAAAATTTTCATCAAGCATGGATTTTTAACTAAGTGTATTGGAGAGAATGGGATAACCTATGATTGGAAATCGTGGGATGAAAGAAAGAACTAATGAAGGAGCAAATCTCTATTCATCGCAAGATTAGCAATATCCATATTTTGGTATGTGATGTTGAAAGGGATCTACGGGATAACATTATAAGATTGATCAGATGATTGAATCCTTAACACCTGAATGAATAGTTTTCTTTTCTTTTCGTTTTAGAATCTTGTATAGTCTTTTCTTTCAGTTTAGTTATGTTTTATTTTATTGTTTGTTTGTTTGTTTGCGTTTTATTGTTATTTTGTAAATTCTTGTTTTTATAAATGAAAATTTGAACAACAAGATGTTAATGTTCAATTGCTATCTTCACCATGAATACTCAATGTATTATAGCAAATATTTATCATTTATATTTAACAAAGTTTGTTTGTGTTTGTGTTTCTAAGTTTTTATAGGTACAAGTCTAAAAATTGAAGAAATTTGAGGATTAAAGAAGCTCGCGACCGCGACACAATTCGCGTTCGTGAACACTGGATATCAAAACTTTCTGTTTCTTTCATGAGGAGAGTCACGATCATGACTGGCCTTCGCGATTATGACATGGAAAAATTATAATCATTACAGATCACGAACTGATACGCGATAGATGGCTAAAACTGCCATTAATGGCTAGTTTTGACCATTAAATGGATATAATCCCATTTATGACCAATTAGAGACCCAATAAACCTCTATAAATAGGTCCAAGTTGAACCCTAGCCACCACACCTTCTAAAAAGCCTTCAAATTTCTAATTTTTCTCATCTTCTAATTCAATCATCTAAACCTTTTCAAAACCAACATGACTCATGTGAAGAGAGCAGCACAAAAGAGAGGAACACAAACAATTCAAGAAGAATTTGATTTTCCTTTCCCATTATGGACAAGAGAAGAAGGCAAGAGATTTCAAAAGCTAGGAAAATTGGATACCACTGGATTGACATTCCTCTATTTAGTTTTCTTGGAAACTCTAAATCTCTGTGAAGAGATGGAAGCCTACCTTTCAATTCTTGGTCTTACAAAATTTGTGGATTTGCGCATTCCACAAAATTGAGATTGGATTCTCAAATGTTTGGTAACATTCAATTATGAAGATTCAAGGAAGAAGGCAATATAATTTCGAAATCAAGGACAACAATACACCGTCACGAGAGAGATGATGGGTGATTGGTTCAGTTTCGAGATTGCTAATTCATCAAGCATGATGGACTCATTTCAACCTAATCTAGTTTGGGCAAATTTGTCTGGTAAGAGAGTCTTCGATCCCAAAAGTTCTCCTAACAAACTTATTAAGGATGAATGCATTCTTCTTCTCCACAAATACCTTTCCACTTCGGTATTTTATTGAGTAGAGAATACAAAGGTTCAAAAGAAAGACTTGTTTGTTCTCTCATGCGCTATGATGAAGCAAAAAGCGAAAATTGTGGATATAATTTGGGATATGCTGAAGAAGAGCTCAACGAGCATGAGGAGTAAAATTGGAGCAGCTAAAATTATCACCGCCATAGTCTTGGGTGCAAGAGGTGAACTCCCCTATATTCAACAACCGGGTGAGTATTTTCGGTACATGGATGGAAATTATTTAAAGAACACCGGATTACTCCAAGAGCACAATGGTGTTTATTCTTTCTACTCCTACTCCAACCGCACCAAGAAGCTCAATTTGACTTAAGAAGATTCTTTCGTCAGACCATCCAATCCATCCGTAAGCCTTCATAAAGGAAAAGCCCGATGATCAAAATAGAAGAAGATGATGAAGAAGATGAAGAAGCTCTGGAAGATTGGAAGGCGAGCATGCAACTTAAATTGGATAATTTCCAATGGAACTTGGAGTTATGAAGAAGGACATGAAGATTCTAAAGAAAAGTAATAAATCGATGGTTCGAAAATTACTTTCTTTCTTTAGAAAACAAAATTGCCAATTCACTCCTAGTCCACTGGAATCTCCTTCGTAGTAGAATGGGTTTATTCTTATCTTTTCTTTATCTTTTTCAATTCTATTTTTAGAATAGCATAGTTTTTTATTTTTATAATGTCTCAAAATGAAGACATTGAGTTCTTTAGTGTGGGGGGATATTTGTAAAAATCCTGTAAAATCCAAAAAAATTGAATAAAATTAAAAAAATCGAAGAATTTGAAAATTTTTCTTGATATGTTTATTAATTATACATTATCATTTCTTATACTTTACTAAAATTTGTCCAAGGTTATTGTGAGTGTTAGGTATTTACAAGTTTGATGTTAGTGCACAACATTTATCAATTTGGCAAGGACAAGTGGTGAGTAACATTCGAAAGCAACATTCCAAGTAAGTTTCGATTTATATTTTAAGGCAACATGAATTAGTATAAGTTGTATAGTTTTAGTTTAATGCTTCCGATAAGTTTAAGTGGAGTAATATCTAATGGTATTCTTACTATGAGTTTTATATGCAAATCTCGAATAAGTCCTATAAGTATTAAGTTTCTTTAATGTGTTAGGAAACTATAGCCATAATACTTTGAAATTAATCAATAAAGGATGAGAGTATTAAGTGAAAAATCAAAAGAAATAGAGGATAACCAATGAGTTATGCAAAAGGTGAGGAATGGTACGGGGCATAAACTGCAACCATTCATTGAGTGAAAAAAGAAAAGAAGGCATAGCACGAAAAATAGGTGCAAAGTACAAAGTACTTCAAAAACATATGCTTAAAAGAAAAAAATGAGAGAGTGGTATGGAGCATAAAATGCAACCACTGAAAAAAGAGGAGAGTGGTATGGAGCATAAAATGAAACCACTGAGAGTGTTTTAGCATCCTAGGTTACCTAAAAATGCCTTGAGAGAAATTAATCAAAGTGTGCTTTCTATGTCCTTTATACTTTTTACTATGCTTAAGAGAAGGTAATATTTGAGTATGCATATAACGTTTATATGAAGATGCAATTCTGTTGACTCTCCATTAAGAGCAAAGGTATGCAACTAAGCTATATAAATTGCACATTACTAATATGTGGGAAATTTTGAACTTCTACTTGAATTCATTGCGACATGGGAATGTGGTAGTCACTGTAATAGTCTTTCGCCAAATGAGGTATGAACTTGTTCACCAATTTATACACTTATGTTGAATTTACCTTAAGGACAAGGCAAAAGTTAAGTGTGGGGGTATGATAAGTGTATAATTACACTTATTATCATTATAATTTTACACACTAAACACTATGAATTAAGTCATTTTTACACTTCATATAAAAGATTTCACGTGGTATGTAGTTGTTTTTTATGCAAATGCAGATACTAGGTAAATATTGGGAGTAAAATGATCTAAAGTGGAATTCTATGAAAAATGAGTGAAAAGGGTGCAAAAAGATGCGTGGAACTTAAAGATTTGGCTTAGGATCGAAGCTGTCAAAGATCGGCAAAGTTACAAGGAGATTTTTGAAGAAAAACTCAATTCACGATCGCGACAATCATTCGCAGTCGCGACTTGTATCCTAGCAGAGGTTCTATACGGGCCGAGATAGAATTCAAAGCAGACACAGGAATTGCAGGAATTGACGACTCCCATTAAAGAGTGGATATGGTTTTATCAACTTTAGCTTTCACTTGCATACCTTACAACTTTGCTTTCCTTTCTACTTATACTTTCTATTTGGATGTTTGTGATATGTCTATGTGTCATAATGCGTATTTCGTGTTAAGTATTTTATATTAATCAAGTTATATGCGTTAGAGTTAATTTTAAGAGTAGTTTCAAGGTTAACAATATCATGTATAATCACTAGATCTGTGAGATAATGCTGTTAGTGAGCCAACATTTTTGGAACGGTAACTTGCTAAATGTGGCTATGTGAGAGCGACCCGTACTAAGCATAATATTGATGTTGACCAGGTTTATATAATTATCTTAATTCATTTGCGCTAGGTTTAGAAAAGTTATTTCATGTGTTGCTCTGCAGTGAATCATTGAACATCTGAGTGTTTTGAACTGAGTTTGTTAGATTAGTTTAGTGAATCGTAACATATTTGTTGAACTTTCATGTTTTCTCTACTATACTTGTTGGTAGGGAAAATCTCTATATTTAGATTCTCTAGTCTTCCACATCTATATTTACTCATTTTTCATTCTAATCTTCCTATCCAAAACTTCCAATCTATTTTTATTTTATTTACTCTGTTTTCCCTTGTTAATCTTTAGACTTTGTTCCTTCCCTGTGGGTTCGATATCTTTTAAAACTACATCGCAACTGTATACTTACAGTTATCATCATTTTTCTATTTGATAAGAGGAACTGGCAACACTTGTATTTTACGTGAACAAGTTTTTGGCACTATTATTGAGGATAAGCCTTTCGAAACGAGTATAGCCAAATCTTGCAAACAAACTATAAAACTTATCAGTAGAAAAGTGGCGAATAGGAACCAAGTCTAAAGATCAATTAGGGAAAAAGAAAAGAAAATAATTTAAAGTTTTGGATAGGAGGGTTATAATGAAGAATGAGTAAATATAGATATGAAAGGTTAGAGAATCTAAATATATAGATTTTCCCTACGAAATAAGGATAGCAGAGAAAACATGCAAGTTCAACAAAGATGTTACGATTCACTATACTAATCTAATAGACTCGGTTCAAAATATCCAGATGTATAATTATTCGTTGCAGAGCAACACGTGAAATAACTATTCTAAACCTAGCGCAAACTAATTAAGACAATTATATGAACCTGGACAATGTCAATACTATGCTTAATACGGGTCGCTCTCACATAGCCACATTTAGCAAGTTACTATTTTAAAAATGTTGGCTTACTAAACAGCATTATATCACATATCCAGTTATTATGCACGATATTGTTAACCCCGAAACTACTCTTAAAATTAACTCCAACGCATATAACTTGATTAAATTAAAAGACTTAACACAAAATATGCATTATGACACATAGACATATCATAAACTTCGAAATAGAAAGTATAAGTAGAAAACAAAGCAAAGTTGTAAGGTATGCATGTGAAAGCTAAAGTTGATCAAACTGTATCCACTCTTTAATGGGAGTCATCAATTCCAGCAATTCCTGCGTCTGCTTTGAATTTGGTCTCGGCCTATACAGAACCTCCGCTAGGATGCTATTCTTTGCGAATATCGAACAAAAGAATATTGAAGAATGAAAACTTTTATTGATAAGTGATTTGCAAGTACACTTATACAACAATCACTCGAGAATATAGAGAAATCTAGTGATCGAAACAAGGATTCGAATCACTTAAATATTTTCTCGCAAACACTTATGAACATAGCGAATTCTCTATCTATACACACACAATATCTCTCTCGTGCACTCTAATGTTTTCCCTCTGCTTGAATTCCCATGAAATTGTAAGGTTTGAAGCCCTATTTGTAGAGTTTGAAGGGTTGCGTCTATCCATATGGAGAGTCATATCCATTGGTGAATGATTGCATCACTTCATTGTGATTGGTTGAGAAGCTTCAATCTAATCCACAATGGATAGGCACCTTTTCATGATTGGTTGATTTTTGATAGGTGTTTATTCATTGGTAGTTGATGGAAGTTGATGGCGGTTGACCATCCTTATCTGGCGGTTGGTAGTTAAGAATATTAAACCAGAAAACCATCCAAGTTGTGACCGTGATATACAAGTTACGATCGTGAATCTTTGATTGGCAGATTTCTTTTTTGAAGAAGAACAAGTCGAGACCGCGAATGATTGTCGCGATCGTGAATTTCATTTTTCTTCAGAATTCTCCTTGTAACTTTACCGATCTTTGACAGCTTCAATCCTAAGCCAAATCTTTAAGTTCCATGCATCTTTTTGTACCTATTTCACTCTTTTTTCATGGAATTCCACTTTATATCATTTTACTCCCAAGATTTACCTAGTATCTGCATTTGCATAAAAAAACAACTACATATCACGTGAAATCTTTTGTATGAAGTATAAAAATGACTTAAACTATAGTGTTTAGTGTATAAAATTAATATGATAATAAGTGTAATTATACACTTATCATAACCCCCACACTTAACTTTTGCCTTGCCCTCAAGGTAAATTCAACATTAGTGTATAAATTGGTAAACAAGTTCGTACCTCATTTGGCGAAAGACTATTGCAGTGAGTACCACATTCCACGTTGCAAAAGATTTCAAGTAGAAATTCAAAATTTCCCACAAATTAGTAATGTGCAATTTATATAGTTTAGTTGCATACCTTTACTCTTAATGGAGAGTCAACCAAATCACATCTTCATATAAGCGTTATAAGCATACTCGAATATTACCTTCTCTTAAGCTTAGTAAAAAGTATAAAGGACATAGAAAGCACTCTTTGATTAATTTCTCTCAATGCATTTTTAGGTAACCTAGGATGCTAAACACTCTTAGTGGTTGCATTTTATGCTCCATACCACTCTCCCCTTTTTTTAGTGGTTGCATTTTATGCTCCATACCACTCTCTCATTTTTTTCTTTAAGTATATGTTTTTGAAGTACTTTGTACTTTGCACCCATTTTTCATGCTATGGTTTCTTTTCTTTTTTTTCACTCAATGAATGGTTATAGTTTCTGCTAAGTACCATTCCTCACCTTTTGTATAACTATTGGTTATCCTCTCTTTCTTTTGATTTTTTCACTCTTAATACCCTCATCCTTTATTGATCAATTTCAAAGTATTATGGCTATAGTTTTCTAACACTTTAAACACACTCAATACTTATAGGACTTATTCGAGATTTGCATGTAAAACTCATAGTAAGAATACCATTAGATATTACTCCACTTAAACTTATCGGAAGCATTAAACTAAAACAATATAACTTATACTAATTTATGTTGCATTGAAATATATATCGAAACTTACTTGGAATGTTGCTCTCGAATGTTACTCAACACACATCCTTGCTAAATTGATAAATGCTGTGCACTAAAATCAAACTTGTAAATACCTAACACTCACAATAACCTTGGACAAATGTTAGTAAAGTATCAGAAATGATAATGTATAATTAACAAAAATATCAAGAAAAATTTTCAAATTCATCGATTTTTTTATTTTATTCAATTTTTTTTGGATTTTACGGGATTTTTACAAATATACCCTCACACTAAAGAACACAATGTCCTCATTATGAGACATTATAAAAAATCAAAATTAAGAACTAAAACTAGTTTAAAAATGATTGAAAAATATAAATTTAAGAAAAGAATAAACACATTCTATTGGGAAGAAGAATCCGGTGGACTAGTAGTGAATTGACAATTTTGTCTCCTAAAGAATGCGCAATTTTTTGAAGCATCGATTTATTACTTTTCTTTAGAATTTTCATGTCCTTCTTCATAACTCCAAGTTCTGTTTATCAATTATCCAACTTTAGTTACATGCTAGCCTTCCAATCTTCCAGAGCTTCTTCGTCCTCTTCATCAGCTTCTTCTATTTTGGTCATTGGGGCTTTTCCTTTGTGATGGCTTACGGAGGGATCAGATGGTTTGATGGAAGAATCTTCTTGAGTCAAGTTGAGTTTCTTGGTGCGGTTGGAATAGGAGTAAAAGGAATATACACCATCATTTTCTTGTAGAAGTCCTGTGTTCTTCAAATAAGTCCCATCCATGTAGCGAAAATACTCACCCGGCTGTTGAACATAGGGGAGTACACCTCTTGCACCCAAGATTATGGCATTGATAATTTCAGCCGCTCACATTTTACTTCTCATGCTTGTCGAGTTCTTCTTTATCATATCCCATAAGATATCTATAATTTTCGCTTTTTGTTTCATCATAGCGCATGAAAGAACTAACAAGTCTTTCTTTTGAACCTTTGTATTCTCTACTCGACAAAATACCGAAGTGGAAAGGTATTTATGGAGAAGAAGAATGCATTCATCCTTAATAAGTTTGTTAGGAGAATTTTTAGGATCGAAGACTCTCTTACCAGATAAATTTGCCCAAACTCGATTAGGTTGATATGAATCTGTCATGCTCGGTGAATTAGCAATCTTGAAACTGAACCACTCACCCATCATCTCTCTCTTGACGTTGTATTGTTGTCCTTGATTCTGAAATTGTATTGCCCTCTTCCTTGAATCTTCGTAGTCAAATGTTACCAAACACTCAAGAATTCAATCTCGATTTTGAGGGAACTGCAAATCCACAAATTTTGTAAGACTAAGAGCCAAAAGGTAGGATTCCATCTCTTCACGGAGATTAAGAGTTTCCAAGAAGACTATATCAAGGAATATCATCCAGGTGATATCCAATTTGCTTGACTATTGGAATCTTTTACCTTCTTCTCTTATCCTTAATGGGAAAGGACAATCAAATTCTTCTTGAATTGATTAGGCTCCTTTCTTTTGTGCTGCTCTCTTCACACGAGTCATATTGTTTTTGAAGAAAAAGGTTTGAAAAGGTTTAGATGCTTGAATGTAGAAGATGAGAAAATTCAGAAATTTGAAGGTTTTTTAGAAGGTGTGGTGGCTAGGGTTCAACTTAGACCTATTTATTGAAGTATAATAGGTCTCTAATTGGTCAATAAGAACTTGGTTTAAGTGTCTATAACAAGTATTTTCATTCATTTCAGAAGTTTTTAATCTTTAAATCCAATTTTTGGTAATTTTCTGAGTTTTTTTTAAGTTTTAAGAAGTCTAAACTCTAGAGAAGAAGGATTCTACTTCCTTTCTTCCTCTTGTTGAGACTCACATTTAGAGAGTTCCAACCCTCTTCATAAAAGAGTAGCACTTACTCTTCATTTTTTGATAACATCACAAACCAAACCAAAGAAACGAGGAGGACTTTTCGGGAATTTTCATGGATCGAGCGAAGTGGATTCAAAGCAACAGGGTAAGCCTCTGAGTTCCTAGAGTTGTGCTTCACTTGTTTATATCATATGTATGTGTTGGTATATGTAAAAATGTGAAAATCATAATAAAATAGAAACTGCATGTATTCTGCCTATACAATGTCGTTAACGACATCAACTTCCAGGAAGAATATATGCAGAATGTTTGTAAAATTTCTAGATTTTGATTCAAGTTCAAGAGGGTTAATGGTGACCATTCAGACCTAAAACCTAAGTTTTCAGTAACATGATGTCTATATGTGAAGATTTTACAAACCCAAGATCTTCCCGAAGGGAATTTGGATTGTTAGAGTTGATTTCCCTTTGTTGGGACATTATTTTATCGACTTTAACGGTTTCTTCTTCAAAATGATTTTAATAACGTCATGATTTACATTTTTGGACTTAGATTTATTTTATGTCAATATTATTATGAAGTGTGTTAGGAAACCCCCACGAAGGGAATAAAAATTATTCCCGGATAACAGACCTACCTCACCTTTTGTCATGCGGTTATTTTCACTAATAAAATCAACCAACATATGCTTAAATAAAAATGAACCATTTTTATTTTAATAACTTTAAACCATAGATGTTTTAATTAGGCCACACGGGCCTCACTAAAATCAAATCTAACATACATGTCATTCCTTGTGCTAACCTTTGTGGATGCAGGTTAGATGTATGCCTAGCAATTTATTTTTTCCTTTGAGTATTGCAAATATTTTATGGGAAATGTAATTAATAGATTAGGTGGGCGGTTGCATCCCTCATGGTTTCGTAATACTTTTGCGTAATTACTTTCCACATTTATTTACTGCTTTGTGGATGGATTTACTGCTTTTTCTATGCGTGAATCATGCACATAAACTCCAAAAAATGACCTAAGTGAGAATATGCACAATTAAGAAAATACGGTTTTCTGTAGATGTAATATAATGTGATCACTTAAGAAATAAGCAACTTATCCCGGACCCAAATCTCTGTGTCTTAGTGGGCCTTCCTCCGGGCGTTAAGCCTCACAGGACTCTAATTCTTGAAAAGAGCTAATCCAGGTGGCGACTCCACACTAAGACACGACGAACTCGGGTTTGACCGATCTAAAAATGTTTTTGCTTTCTTTCTTCCAACCTGTTTCCGGGTCCCCGACCCGGTGCATTTTAAAACACCCCGGTGGCTCTCATTTCGCGCTCTCTCGGCCCATCACTTCATGTCTTTCACTCATAGTGACCTTGATGGAGGGATATCCAACCCTTTCTTTCTTCGGTTAATGGATGAGATTGTTTCTTTCTTCAGTCATCGAGATAATCGTTTCCTTCTTCGGTTGTATTTTGAATTTCCTTAGTAGGATGTTAACTTGTTTCCATTGACAAATTAGAGAAGAAGTGTACTGTCAGTACATTTTATAATGAATGTTTTAATTGTTTGATTGAGTTTATGCTAAGAAAAAATTTGTGCCCCTTCAATCAAAAATTAAAACATGATGAATAAATGAGTTTAATGAAAATTTGGGAATGTCCCGAAGACCGCTCCGTTGTTTTAGGAGATTTTTGGGCTTAAAATCATTGAAGGTATACGAACTTTGCCTATACTAACATAGTGGTATATGAACTTCAAAACTTAACATAATGTTATACCAACTTTACACTTTACTAACATAATAGTCAAATTTACCCTTGACCATGTAATTTACCTTTGACTTGCACAAAACCAGTAATCTTTTTATTAATAATTTTTTGCTTCCATTCATGCCCTTTTCTTAATTTAAGTTATAGATCTTTTCAAATTCCTATTTCATTACTCACTCAAACTCTTTCCTTTTTATCTTATTTCCTCTTCTTCTTTCGCTTCTTCTTCCCTTTTTATCAATTCTAAAATGATTTTGTGATTCAATTTGTTGGAAAAAAAAGTGAAGCTTGAGAAACTGATTTTTCGATTCCATTCGTTAGCTTTATCTCTTTTCTCTGTTTGCCTCCATCAATTTTCGGTAAAGTTTTTTTCTCTCTTATTTATCATATATCATGTTATGGAATTGTATAATCACGGTTTAGAAGCCCACTTTGGAGTGTTTAGGTTTTCAGTTTGTTTAATTTATGAAATGGTTTGATGTACTTTTGAATAGATTAGAGCTTTATGAAATTTCTTGCCAAAAATCACCTAATGGATGCATATAATTTATGGGTTGTGTACAATGTGAAAGGGCTAAAGTTATTTTATAATTGTAATTAGGGAGTTACTACGCGTCGCCCGTCCAAAAGATAAAAATACCCCCGTAGCCAAAAAAAATTTTTTTCACCCCTCGTCGGATTGTCAATTCTGGAGACTGTATATTGGCCGGCAAGCCCAGTTGCCGGCCGGAATAAACGAGTTAACAGCCGAAATAAAATTCCGGCCTAAATCTATTGTGGCCGAAATAAAATTTCGGCCAATAATGTGGTTGGCCGGAATTTTATTCTGGCCAGTTTTAGACTTGGCCGGAAAACCATTCCGGCCAGCCAAGTGGCAGGCCGGAATAAATTTCCGGCCAAGTGTAAGCCTGGCCGAAATTTTATTCCAGCCAAGTGTATGCCTAAAATTCCGGCCAGGCAAAGGGAGGGAAAAAATTTTATTTCTGAAATTTTAACTGAAAATATAAAATTTGACTACAGAAATATATTTTATGGCTGATAAATTCCATGAACACAATAAAATACAAAGTTCATAAAATTGAAATACAAGTACAAATCTCAGTACCAAAATGTTAAAAAACAATAATAATGCAATTACGAGAACAATTAAATTGAGTACCAAAATGTTTAAAAAAATAACTTGTCAGAAATTATATAAAATAAAATATACATAATGAATCACTGTGATTCATTCTATTCCCTCAGCAATCCTCTGGATATCCATTTGCACCCATTATTGTAACCGTCCTCCGATAACCATCTACAAATCGGTTCACCCACTACAAGAACATTTACAATACAAAACAATTATTACTTAACTGTAAAAAAAATTAAATAACTTGTAAACGAATAAAATTACTTACATAATCACTGTTAGATCGAGGCTTTCCAACATCATTTCTCTCCACGTTGATAAGGTAAGGATGTGAATGTTGCTCATACCACCTAAGGTACTCAGGAGTAGATGCACCTGGGTCTTGATCAGCAACCTGAAAATGTGCAACAGACATACAACTCATTATTGGAAAAGTAGCCCATGTATCCTTCGCCGCGCATAATAGATGCTCGATCTTGTACGAAACGTTGTTCCACGGTCTGCAAGCTTTTTGTGGTGTCAATATAGGCATTGGGGGAATATGCACATATCCTAACTGCCTCAACACCTTCCAGGGCATGTACGACTCAATAATGTCACGGTATTGAATCCAGCCTGTGTACAAGGTCCGCGGTATAGCTTGACTAGGATTAGGACCATACGGAAGCCACCTCACCTGCACGATAGTAAAATCAATGATCTGAAACACATTAAAAGCTAAATAAAAATTCGTTTGTACCTCAGCTGCAGTCATCTGATCGACGCGCATTCGCAAAGCATCCAAACGGACACCCTTGCCCTCTAGATGGGGTGCCCACGACATCGCCCTAGCTTGTCCTTCCCGAATAAGGTAACGTGTATGAGGTCGAAAATAAGGAAAATACTCGTATATCCAAGCTTGGAGAAGAGTCAAACATCCGCTAATTTATCTTCAATCACCTTGACTAGCTGTTCCAAGTTGGCGATACAAGTATGCTAATGTAGCTGCACCCCATGCATATTCACGTACACGGTTCAACTCATCTTTCACCTCTAAAGCACAAGATGGTCGAATTCGGTTACCACTCCTGTCTACAAACAAGGACGCTACAAACATCAACCACATCTAGCCAGCCATCTTAGCATGGGGTGGTCGATGGCTCTCACGGCATTTCTCCGCTACTATCTTAGCAGGAACGACACCATGCAACCATATTTCCTTCACCGTATCTTCCCCAACCGCAAGCATCTCCATTACAACATTCTTCATGTGATCAGTTCCACCATCCTCCGAGACAATCAATCCATCAACAGAAATGCCTAAAATATAATGCACATCATGCATCAAAATAGTCATCTCTCCAAAAGGCAAGTGGAAAGAATTCATATCTGGCTGCCATCGCTCAACAAATGCAGAAATGAAATCCGCGTCAATGTGATCATACATAGTAGAGGGCAAGTGGCTCACCCCAGTCCTCTCGAGAATCTACTTTCCTCTCCTATCTATCGTCTCAAACCAAACTCTCAGTTCTTTCAACCATGACGGTCTATTATGACACTTTAAATGTTCCCTCTTATTACCCCTCCAAATCTCAGAAGCGACATGACTCAAAAAACTCAGGATCGTGTCACCAATATACGGTCTACTAGGTACAGGCTCGGTAACTATCCACTTTCTCACATGCTTCCTACTACTCGAAGAAGATTCAGTACCGAATCTTCCATCATGCTTTTTCCTAACCATATGAGTGTCATCCACAACATCATCGTAATCATCCCCTCCCTCTGAGTCCGACATATCGTCTAACTCATAATCATCAGCCTGAAAGACAAGTGGATCTGCGCCGATGAGACTGTGTGGTGTAGCAAAACTCGAACCTACTCCTAAAGTTGACATGGCAGGGACAGTCTCCACAACATCCTCTATCGGTATTCGCTGTCTCCGTCACCTCATAGACGCGTTAAGACCGTGAGCAGCTGCACGTCGTGGGTCCGAACCCATCACATCCTGTATTGAATAAACAAGTATTCAAAATAGTTAAAATGAACTTCAATAAAATAATATGTTATTAAAAGAAATATTCAATATAATAAATATTCCATAAATAAATACTCAATAAATTAATAATCCAGTAAATTAAATATTCCGTAAAAAAATATTGAATCGACTAAATTTATTTTTTTACCAACTGTTAGTACGTTACCAAATAAAATGTTATGTACTTCTGAAATTACGAACATGTATTTGAATAAAAAATTTTAAAAATTACACCGATATACAATTATCGGTTCAAACAATTTAATCCCGACATATAATTTTGACCGTACTAATTAAATTCCGGTTATAGTTAGCTGGATTTAAATTTCGGTCGAAAAAGTTATACTGCACCCGGCCGGAAATTAATTCCGGCCAACCAAACATGTGGCTGGAAAAAAATACCGGTCAACTTTGCAGTTGGCCGGAATTAAATTCCGGCCAATTATGTGGTTGACCGGAATTAAATTCCGGCCACAGTTGCAAGTGGCCGGAAATATTTTCCGGCCAATTCTGTGGTTGGCCGGAAAATAATTCCGGCCAACATTGTGATTGGTCGGAATTATTTTCTGGCCATTTATGTGGTTAACAGGAAAATAATTCCGGCCAACCACGACGTTGGCCGGAATTATTTTCCGGCTAATTTTTCAGCCAGAAACGACGGGAATTTTCGTTTCCGGTGGAAACGAACCGGAAACAGTTCATTTCCACCGGAAATGAACAAATCGGTTCGTTTTCGGTGGAAACGAACCAAATCGGTTCGTTTCCACCAGAAACGAATAGTTTTGCAATTTCCGGCGCCGGAAACTACAAAACCGAGCAGTTTCCGGCTCCGGAAACCGGTGCTGTTTTCCGGCCAAAAAATTGGCTGGAAATAATTTCCCCGATGTTAAACGAAATTCGAAAAAATACCTGAGCCGACGCTTTTCCTTTCCTCCGTCGTCCGTCCATGTCGCCAGAAATTTTTTTTGAAATTTTAGAGAAAGTTTAGGGTATGAATTTGAAGTTTGGATGTTAGAATAGAAAAAAAAGTTAGTGAAGTGGGGTTATATAGAGAAATTAGGGTGAGGGGTAAAATA
>CATIWQ010098248.1:0-21440 GCA_949673415.1 Euphorbia schlechtendalii | reverse complement strand
TTTTATTGATTTAAACTATTTAGACATAAGAAGTTAATAATGTTAAATTGTTCCAACTAAAAGTAAAATAGTAAATACAATACTCTTGATAAAATTTATTTTTGAGAAGTTGAAAAATAACATTTGTTGAAGATAATATTTAGATCATGAAAACTAACTAACAAGTTATAAATTTATTGGGTTTTATTTTAATAATCATTTTATATATTAATTTTCATTAACTAAGTTATTTGATTAAAAGTATTTAAATGTTAATATTGAATTTTTTATGAAAATAAATTATAATTTTTAAAAAAATCTTTACTATAATTTTTCATGGAAATAAGAAAAATATTATTTAGCAAGGGAAAATTTAACATATTGTAAAGAAAATATTAATTAAATATTGTTAATGAAAATGTTTAATTTAAGCAACCAAACTTAAATAATAAAAGTTTTGTAGGAAAAGAAGAAAAGGAAACTCACCTAACTCCTGCTTGTAACCGGCCGCACATATATATTATTGTAGTTATATATTAGATACCATGAATTATGATTTAAGTAGTCTAAATTTTATTATTTTTATTGTTTAATAAAGGGTGTTTTTCAAATTTTAAAATAGTTCCTCTTTACTCTTTGACATCAAATAATAATTTCTAATTTTTGACTAAAATTTTAACCATATTATAACAAATAAGTAATAAATAACATTAAACAACCGCCTCAATATTTATCATTGAAAATTAAAGTCATAAACCAAAACAAATGTAATCAATTTTATTCTTTTGATTCTAGAATTTAATAGTTACTACTGGTTTTTCTTTATAAGGTTTTTTTCTTAATTTGCTTTCTTCTTAAAGATAAATAATTTAGGGCCATTGCTTTTTCAATCTGCTGTCCCGAAAAGTTTTGTAAATAAATAATAAATATATCGTGATTAATTAGTATTAAGAGTTAAACATTTTTGTCAAAAAATTAAAATACATTGTTCTGTGAACAGTTTACGAGTGGGGCTTTTCAAGAAAACAATTGTTATAACAATCCCAAACAGAATCTGAAAATGAGTTACAGTTTATAAACTTGTAAAACTGTGAGAAAAATATGCTCAAGTCTAGCGCATAAAAGAAAAACATAATGCATTAGTAAATATCTGAACTTGTCCCAAAAATAATACCGCACCCTTAAACTTACAAAGTGATATCGTAGCTCCTTCAACTTTCAAAATATGCGTTACTTTGTTCTCTAAACGTCATGTGTGTCAACTTGTAATTGAAAAGAAAAAAAAATGATATTTTTGAAAAGTCAACTAACCAGAAGCTGACACGTTGCGTTGTGTACACCCTTTTAAAAGTTGATAGGAAACTTTGAGCTCTCTTTGTAAATTCAAGGGGCAATAAATTTTTCAGGATAAATTTAGATGCCTACTAATACATTAAATTTAATAGAGACGTTCCAATGTTTGTAAAAACTAGTGAAAAAAAACTAATATATGCTACATGACATTAAATAATAACAAATTAGTTTCTTTCGTTATAATATAAAAGTGAAATTTCGGTAAACATCCCTCACAAATTTCATTAATTAGTTAGTATTCGAAAAATATGATCTCTAAATACTATTGATAGACCCTCCACGACCTGCCAGCGTATTACTTAAGGTTCAAGGTTTCGTGTTTTTCCAATGCATCAAGATGCTGTCTTAGGCAAGAATTAAATATTGTGAGAACAATGGATTTTCTTGGGTACAAATTCAGGTAAAACAGATTCATTAAGCCTACTTAAAATAACTTCATAATAAAATGAATAGGAATATACGCTGTAGATGGAGTATGGCTACAAAATAAGCAGATGATGGGTATGAGAAAAACGACTCTTAAAAGAGAGGCAACGACTTCTTCCACAAACAAAAACCAATCACATGATCAATTTCACTCTCTCACTACTGCTACTATTGTTATTACTATTACACTTCTTTTTAATTTTTTTTTCTACGCAAAAGAAGAGTGGATCGCTGATGGATGGAGCAAGACTTAAATGAATCTGATGAAAACAAAAAATAAAAATGGAGAATAATATTAATAACCAGGTTTCACTTGAGTATGCATGGAAACCACAGTTGTTTTGAATATTTAATCTGATCAATTCAATTCAATTTAATTTTGCATATTTAAAATCTGACACAAAATTATGTGTAGTTTGGTTCATTATAATATACTTACCTTTATAAAGTTAGAAAGAACATAGTTTTTGTCTGAACATTTCTTACATGCTCTGAAGTAATTCTTCTAAAAACCATTACTCAAACATAGCATTAGTTTTTAGAAACGATTGTTACGTGCAATAAAATAAAAATGAATGAAAGAATGTGAAATATAGTAGAATCTTAATGCTAGATCTATCATAACTATTATGAAATTAAATAATTTGTATTCCACATCTATTCCAAGAGAGATAAAATAGTTAGAAATAAGAATAATTAATATGAATTGAACACAAATAACCTATCATATTTCACATTTTTTCATTCATCTCTATTTGAAATGGTCGCACAAGCAGAAAGTTGCATTCCATAAAATTTCCTTGAAAGAATGTGTTATGTGACAGCAGCTTTTGTTGCTTCCCATCACAGGTTAAAACTCTTTGCGCATATTCAAATTGCAAGGATGCAAATGAAAGAAAATTGGGTTTGAAGAGAATTTGGTAAAGAAGAATAAAATACAAGTCCTTATACAAAAACAAAAATGGACTCTAATTGGCCTTATCAGGCTAATATAAGGAATTGCATTTGGACACCAATGTATGTCCATAAGCACATGAAGATCCTCCTTATCACCCCTACTTATCTTATTATGCGTGGTCCCATTGATAAGCCCCTCATATTTTCTCTTTTACTCCTTTATCCTCTTAAAGTTTGCACCTAATTGTATTATGGTACTTTAGTAAAAGTGTTACCCAAAAGTATCCAAGGAAATAATAGATCAAAAATAATAAAAATGGACTGAGTTGGTATTAAATCTGTCGTTTTTAATCCAGCGTATTTTGAAATTTGACATTTATTAAGTTATTAAATATAATTAAGGATTTTGATTCTTTAAAATTGAAAATTAGTAATAAATATTTTGTAAAGTTAAATTTCATTCATTAATTAAATTTTAATTGAATAAGATTTATTGAATCATGGATCTTGCATTCGGTTAAAATGAAATTTCAATCACTAATACTTCAACCACTTAACCAATTATTAAATTCAGAAAATTCCAATTAAAAAATTG
Organism: Euphorbia schlechtendalii; assembly: GCA_949673415.1. Lineage (NCBI taxonomy): Eukaryota > Viridiplantae > Streptophyta > Magnoliopsida > Malpighiales > Euphorbiaceae > Euphorbia > Euphorbia schlechtendalii. The sequence goes on along the minus strand of CATIWQ010098248.1, from coordinate 18,190 downwards.
AATAAAACCGAAAATTGAATGAAAAACTATGAAAAAGACCCGATTTATTATTGACGGCAGATTTTAATCCGTCAACTTGGATGGGAGGCACGTGGTTCACCCCGTTATATATAACCCTTTTGGTTTTCTATCATCTCCCACTCCAAAGCGCTCCCTCCTCATTGCGTCCAAATCACACTCTGTTTCATCTATTTCTCTCTCTATTGGTGTCTAAAGAAAGATTTCTCTGTTTTTGGAAGCTTTTGATCTATCCCCTTTTCAGCGACGAAGAGCTCTTTTGATCGGAAGATAGCAGTGGCACAGGGAGAGAGAGCGCGAGGGTGCGAGGTGGTACAAGGTAAAGAATATAATTGCTGTATGTCAGTAGACTGTGTTGAGACTTATATTGGTGGATTTGGCGAACTCGCGAACCCTCTGCAATGGCCTCAGCTACGAAAAAAACGACGTTTCCCTCTTGTCACTTCGCTCAAACCGACTCGGCTTCCGCTCGCCGTGAGGCTTCTTCAGCGCCGTCGGCTGTTGTCGCGAATGCCGTTCAAGATTGGACCGATCGACCCTCCAAGGATCAACTTGGCAAGAAGGCTGCGATCGCGTCCCTGATTCGTCCTGTTGATTCGCTTCCAGAAGCTTCCACTAACGCTACCACCACTAAAGGTTTGTTCTGTCACTTTGATCATTACTGGTTTAGCCTCGTTTCTTTGAATATCTCTTGTTTCGATGAATTATTTTTGCGGATGTTTTAGTATCATCTCTTATGTGGTGATTGGGAATCTAGGATGGTGAGACTGAGACTGCGATTTGATATTTCATTCCTTAATTTTGAAGTTCGTTTATAAATACTTCGTAAGCATGATTCTTTTTTGTCTTTCTATTCACTAAATTGATCTTCACTGTAAATATGAAGTTTCGAGCTAAATCGACAAAAATCTTTCCCTTTCTTCGAGTTAATTGAGTAGTTTCTTCCCATTGGAGAGCACATGGGGCATGCTTTATTCGATACAAGAATATTTTGTTTGGCTTTCATTTGCTTATATGGATTTTCAGGTCGGGTTATGTATGTGGTGAATTGAAAATGCTACAGTAAACTACAATTTTTCCGTGGCTTATTGAATTGTGGATAAAGTTTGTTCACCGACATGATGTGTGATAAATCAATGACCTAACTCTGCTTCTTTTGACTTCCGATATACTACAAGTCTTCATTGACTTTTAAAGTCAGCTGTGTCTTATTACTAACTTAGTGTCAACCGATATAATATTCATCTTATTTTACTACGAAAGGACGATATATCCATTATGTTGAATCCTTAGTGAAGTTTTGATGATGACATTTTTGCAATGGCTTTCACTAAGATGGATAAATTTCTGTTTCGTTTTTCAGCTGCCATCCCAGTCATGCTGAGGGCTCAAACTAGCCATCCTTTGGATCCTTTGACCGCTGCTGAAATAGCTGTAGCTGTAGCAACTGTGCGGGCTGCTGGAGCCACTCCCGAGGTTGTAAAATATACTGTGACCTTCTTTTCACTTTACATTATATATTGTTGTACTAACTGCTTTATTTGCTGATTTTTGTACATCGAAATTGGAGAGCTGATTAGGACTATCTTTTTCAGGTCAGAGATAGCATGCGCTTCATGGAGGTGGTTCTTTTGGAACCGGAAAAAAATGTTGTTGCATTGGCAGATGCCTATTTCTTCCCACCTTTCCAACCATCGTTGCTTCCTAGATTGAAAGGTGGTGGTCCTGTAATTCCTACCAAATTGCCTCCAAGGAGAGCTAGACTTGTTGTCTATAATAAAAGGTCGAATGAAACAAGTGTATGGATTGTTGAGCTGTCAGAAGTACATGCAGTAACACGAGGGGGGCATCACAGGGGGAAAGTAATTTCGTCACAAGTTATTCCTGATGTTCAGCCTTCAATGGTTTTATTCCCAATCTCTTGTCTTGTCATTTTTTTCCTGATTTTGTATTTCTTGTTGTTTTTTAAACATAATGAAGAGTGCATACAATTGTTATGACATTTGGCCATAGATCAAGTTTCTGCCCTTAATAGACACAAAATCATTTTGGTTAGAAATATTATACGATTAAAAATTAATTTTGAAAGAACTATGATCTTGTTTTGTCACAAATGTTATGTATGAGTCTTCTTTCAAATCCATCTTTTCATGTTCTTTTGGCATATCCCTATTTATTTTCAAAACATTAATTTCTTTTTGGAATCATTTGTTGATTTTATACTTATATAGTTTTTCCTTAATTCTTTTTCCCATCTATGTAAGGATGCTGTTGAATACGCTGAATGTGAAGCTGTTGTAAAAGATTTCCCTCTATTTATAGAGGCAATGAAGAAAAGAGGTATTGAAGATATGGAACTTGTAATGGTTGATGCCTGGTAAGCTTATCAAGATATTTTTGTGTTGGATGTAGTGATATTCTATATGCTGTGATTTTGTTGACATATATGGGATTCTTGTTTATGCTGCAGGTGTGTTGGTTATCACAGTGAGTCTGATGCTCCTAGCAAAAGACTTGCAAAGCCCCTTATATTTTGTAGAACTGAGAGTGATTGCCCAATGGAGAATGGCTATGCACGACCTGTTGAAGGCATCTATGTGCTTGTTGATATGCAGAACATGGAGGTGATCGAGTTTGAAGATCGAAAACTTGTTCCATTGCCTCCGGCAGATCCTTTGAGGAATTATACACCTGGTGAAACAAGGGGTGGTGTGGATCGAAGTGATGTGAAACCTTTACAAATTATTCAGCCTGAAGGTCCAAGCTTTCGTGTTAATGGTTACTTTGTAGAATGGCAAAAGGTGCATGCAGTTTTCTAAATTTTATCATGTTTTATTTTATAAGTTACAAGGATTATACTGATACTCATTTTTTATTATTGGATGGCAGTGGAATTTTCGTATTGGATTCACTCCTAAAGAAGGTTTGGTGATACATTCAGTCGCATATGTAGATGGTAGTAGGGGGAGAAGACCTGTTGCTCACAGGTTAAGCTTTGTGGAGATGGTTGTTCCTTATGGAGATCCAAATGAGCCACATTATCGGAAAAATGCATTTGATGCAGGGGAAGATGGACTGGGTAAAAATGCACATTCTCTTAAAAAGGTATGGTAAAATAGCTTTAAAAAATTTGTTATCTATATGTATGTATATATTTGTTTTCTATAATTTTTATAACTGAGGTTCTATTGCAGGGTTGTGATTGTTTGGGCTATATCAAATACTTTGATGCCCACTTTACAAACTTCACAGGGGGTGTTGAAACCATTGAAAATTGTGTATGCCTGCATGAAGAGGATCATGGAATTCTATGGAAGCATCAAGACTGGAGAACAGGCTTAGCAGAAGTACGAAGGTCTAGACGATTAACAGTATCTTTTATATGTACTGTTGCAAATTATGAGTATGGATTCTTTTGGCACTTCTATCAGGCAAGTTGGAAACTAAATATACACTGTTCAAAGTTTGTTCATTGTTGTGGTTTAGCCCTTCGTCTCGGAGCCAGCCCTTGGAACTGGTGAATGTAAATGGATTTTTTTGGAAATAATGAACTCGGCATAAATGTGATTATTTTCTCTACTTGATAGTTAAATTATGCCATGACAAAAAAGGGCACAAGTTGGGTTCAAACTTCTAAGCATAGGATTCTGCTGAATGATGATCTAACCATTATTTAAGAGGGGCTTAGATAGCTTTGAAGTAGTGACTTATGAATAGATTGCATGTTTTATTATTATGATGATGTGATACACTTTTGTGGTTATTATAGGATGGGAAAATTGAAGCTGAAGTTAAACTTACTGGAATCCTTAGCTTGGGAGCACTGCAACCTGGTGAGACCAGAAAATATGGGACAACAATTGCTCCAGGTTTATATGCACCAGTTCATCAGCATTTTTTTGTTGCGCGTATGAACATGGCTGTTGATTGTAAACCTGGAGAAGCATTAAATCAGGTAAACTGCTGAATTTTGAAATTTAAAATCTGTGTTCGAGATTCGAAATTGTTGAGATAACCCAGGTCGCTGTAGTGTTTGGACGTTCGTAGCTGCAAGTAGGATACCGGTAATCCTATCATTAACCTCGATGACATGTATTTACTAGTTGTTCCATCACCCACATAATTAAGCTTTATTTGAATAAAGAAAATTGTTCATTGTTAAAAATCTCTGAAATATGAAAAACTTGCTCGCTGTTGATATATTGTAAATACAAAAGCTTGTTTTCAATGCCACTAGGTAGCACGGAAACGGATTATACGAACACATTACATTATTATTTTATGTATTGCATATTAGTGTAATTTTGATATTGGATTACGTATTTACTAATTTTCTAACTTTCTTGTAGGTTGTTGAGGTGGATGTTGAAGTTGAGAAACCTGGGGAGAACAATGTCCACAATAATGCATTTTATGCTGAAGAGACACTGCTGAAATCAGAATTGGAGGCAATGAGGGACTGTAATCCCTTGAAAGCTCGCCATTGGATTGTAAGGCTTTCTTCTCCAGTTGTTGAGATGATTTTTTGGGTCATTACTGTAACACTGTATTCGTTTGTATTACTTAATAGTTTTTTTTTTTATTGTCAACGCGTGGTTCATTTTTTTCATTTGGCTTGATATGTGTTGAGTTGTTTGTTTAGGTAGCAGTGTGAAAGCAATAGTAATCAAGTGAGAAGAACATTATAACTATGTTGATTGCTCCTTTAATTAGGGAATGGTAGAAGATAATTAATTCTTAATTTGCTCAAGTAATTGTTTAGTCTATCGGATAATTATAATGCGAAGCGGGATTCTTTTAGAAGGGCTTTCTGAATTTATTAGTTACTTGTTTGGATTTTAGAATGATGCTGGTATGCTATATTCATCAGTCCAAACATGTATTTCAAGTTATATTCATTTGTTATGTTTTTTTTAGCCTCATCCAGTAAATTCGATTACCTTAGATGCAATACCAGAATTGAGCATTGTTACATGTATTTGCCATTTTTTTTCCAGTTTTTAATATAATTCATCTTGAGATTGTGTAAAATTTTCAGGTAAGGAACACTAGAACTGTGAACAGGACAGGGCAATTAACAGGTTACAAGCTGGTGCCGGGTTCTAACTGTTTGCCCTTGGCTGGTCCTGAAGCCAAGTTCTTAAGAAGAGCAGCTTTTTTGAAGCACAATCTTTGGGTTACACCTTTTACAAATGACCAAATGTTTCCTGGAGGAGAGTTCCCTAATCAAAACCCACGTGTTGGAGAAGGATTGGCTACTTGGGTGAAGCAGAATCGATCCTTGGAAGAAACCGATGTAGTTCTTTGGTGAGTTGATAATTTCTCTATCTCATTCACTAACATAAGCACCCAGTCATATGCACATGCGAACTGTGTAGTAGTTGGTTAGCCAGAGTTGAAAATTGTGCCGTCTTTTTCTCTCTTGTTAAGTGTGCTTTCTCTATAGGCCTTTTAGGACCAACTGACATGCTAAAGATGAAGGTACGTATTTGAGTTAATTGAGTTTTGGTTGTGGGTAATGCAGGTACGTATTTGGGATCACACATGTCCCCCGACTGGAAGACTGGCCAGTAATGCCTGTAGAGCGGATTGGATTCATGCTTATGGTATTTACTTTGCCTAAAAATGGGTTTCCTAGCAGTTTGATGTTTTATTAAAAAAGAAATCGCTCGACTAGAGACGTGACTATTATTGCTTGATGTTTGTAAATGCAGCCGCATGGATTCTTCAACTGCTCCCCAGCAGTGGACGTCCCACCCAGCTCTTGTGAAATGGATGCCAAGGAGAATGATGCCAAAGACAATGCCACGGTTGTTAAGCCTTTGCAAAATGGGTTGCTGGCTAAGCTCTGACACGTACTTCCCACTTTGCTGTCTTTGCATCTCTACCATAAATACTTGGAGATTTTTTCTCCATCCAAACAGCCTTTCTGGTTTTTTTTTATCTAAGTAATAGTCTATTATGCTTTTGTATGATTGTTTGTGTTTTCTGCAGATGTTGATTTTCTGTGGATTTGAATTCTGGTTGTTGTTTGACGAAGAATTTTATGAACCTTTGTTTGCTTGTTACTTACTCGATTCCCTACAATTACTAAGGTCACTTGGCTGGCTTTTTTTTTTCTTTTTATGAGCTTGAATTGACCTGACTTTTTGGATCCCAAACATAACACAACATCACCATCATTGTGGCTCAACCAAAGTTGGAATCCAATTTATATAATGCTCTTACATCCAGAGATAACTCATAACGTCCTCCATAACATTTTTTCGTTATCTTGTATGACTTCCGTACATTGTTGTACGACAACCCCCTACTCATTGTCCCTCGACTTCGTGTTTAAGAGTTTTTTTTTTTTTTTTTTGAGAATTCGTGTTTAAGAGTTTGACCATAAGTGGCAATACACTTGAAAATTCCCAGCCAACTATGTAGTGCCATACTTTGGAATTGGATAATTATTTTGCAGTATTTCTATGGTTAAGATTGACTTTTAATTACTTATATTTACGAAAATTCAAATTTAGAGGATTTTTTTCCAAAACCCATGCTTTCTTTCACAATTTTGTTTGGATCTAAAAATAATTAAAAAAAAAAACTTCTTCTGGCTTTTAAGTTACTCGTAAATTGTGTTTTAAAGTCAATATCGCCTATTTTTTGTCTTTTTTTAGCAGATTAAATATACGTGAGTTAGCACCATGGAGTTATGAGGAGCAATTTAGCCGAGGACTACAAAGACACAAATGAAAGTGAAATGCAAATTATGTATTGCCAAATCCTTAAGAAATATTCTATTTCACAAAATGTTAACCGATACAAATATTATCGGCTGAGTCAAAAATCAACATTTACAAATTTAAAAGTTAAAACAACCCACGGATCTAAATCTCACCAGATACGGTGCCACAAAGACAATAGCCAAATCTAGTACAAAAAGAGAACAAATTTGTCTTCGAGATCATAACTCTACAGAATAGGGAAGCTCATAAGAAAAGGTGAGTGATTGTTCTTATTTTCGTAATAGAGTGTAAACACTTAGCTTCCGAGTATCGAAAATTATGATGGCACGAAAATCAAAGTGCTACTGAGGCTTTAGGCTCCCAATCATCCTTATCGACATCATGATACCCCCACAAGGATTTCGTTGGGTATTAAATTAAAGAAATACGATATAAATTGAGAGACTTTAGTTTGGTGAGGAGGAGCAATTTTAAGGAGGGAAAAGAAATTGTTAGATGGTTTATAATATTTTGGGTGCAATTGGGGAATATTATTAAGGTGCGATGTAATACTTCATATATTTGTTACCTAAGGCTCCAACATATGGATATGATCTGCTTAGTGAAACATAATGAAAAAGTGTGAAATTCAAAACATCAATGTTGTAGTATATGACAAGTTTGGAATTATTGTGCGCATATTCTTCCTCTGATTTCCCATATAATATAGGCTTCCTGAACTTCTTAAATTAGTTTTTGGGCTTGGACCTTTCGTGTATGATAGGTTGCCTATGGGGGCTTTGTAAACAAATGTAACCAAAAATATATTTCAATCAAAAACTTGTAAAGAAGTCACCAAAAAGAATCAAAGATAGCATGACACTCAGATTTTAAACATTTTAAAAGAATCGCATTAAAAATATTTATGGTTAATGTGTCCACATCCACAATTTAACTCTATTTTTTGAGCAGTCTACATATTAGAAAGTTAGATATATTATTATTTATTTTATAGGTAAATTATCCAACATTATTTTTACGAGAAAACGGATTTTTGAAGAGGTTAAGTATCAAACTCAAACCCAGGCCCGGTTCTGACAAATTGAGGGACTTAGGCCAAATATTAAAGAAATTAATAAAATGGGCATTCGATAAAAAATTATAATAATTAACTATTCGGTGGAAATTAAAATTCGATCCCATGATTTCTCATATACATAACAAGGTACTTAACAATTTATCTACCAATAATTATTTACTTTTAATTTTTTTAACGTTTACTACTAACATTATTAAATAAATATTATTTTTGGGACCCTTTCCTACATGGGTTCTGAGTGGTCGCACTCGTTGCCCACCCCCAAGGACTAGCCCTGCTCAGACCTTCCACCTTCATACTGAGAGATGTATCGATTGAGTTACACCCAATTGGTAATTATTTAGGATCCTACATCTATCATGATTAGCAATTCAACACATTTCACCACAAAATAATATCAAATTATGGTTCAAAATACAGGCAATCACAATTTCATAACAACAGGCAATCGATTCACATTTTTCTCTTTTAGTAGTTTCTCACAACTGCAATATTTTAATGAATAATACAAACAATTATATATTAAAATTAAAATTTATTTATTGTCCTTATGTTTTACCAAGCCATCAAATATAATTTCAAAATTCGGACTAAAGTTTATTGAACCCATTTAAGTGTCTTCCTTCGTGCCCCCCAATCAATTTTTTATATTTTGATGTTTGTTTCATATTTTTCATTATTTTAATACTCTCTATATTTCAAAATAACCGTCGCTATATAATATTAGAAAAATTTCAAAATAAGTGTCGTTTTGAATTCCAATGCAAATTTTAAATATCTGTTTATTTTACCCTTATTCAATGCACATTGAAAATGATAAAAAGAATAAACTATCCAATCAACTTTCAAATTAATAAAAGTCATAAAAGTAAACAAGTATTTTTATTACTTTAGTTAATGTGATTTTGGTATTGATAAATAACTTAAAAATGACAGTTATTTTGAAATGGAAGGAGTATTATGTAGTATCTTTTCACTCTTTCTCTTCAAAAAATTGACACATGTTATAAAATGAATGAAAACATAGAATTAAAAAGTACAATAAATTGTGTGGTAAAGATCTTAACCTAATTAGTTGAGACATGAAGTTGTGATCATAGAAATCAACTCATATTCAGGTGGGGTGTGGTAATATTTTTTCTTTGTTATTATTATAAACCAATGAGATAAATTTTTTAAAGGAAAAATGAGTACAATAGATTTTGATATCCAAATCTTAATACAAGGAAAATTAGCAGCCAATTATAAAGTTAGATCGGGAGGTGTAGTGACATAATACGTATTTAATCAGAATATATATACAGTTACTTGAAATGGAAATCAAGAATCATGATTGATAATTTTAATCAAGGAAAATTCTTCTTACCTAACGTCGTTACGCTAGATTTCAAAATATAACAATTTCTAAAGAGACATGAATTAAGTCATTAAATGATCTATCAGTTCATGTAATCAAATTCTTAAGAAACAATGATGAATTATGAAATTACAAGTTATTTACATTTTCTTAATTTTAACAAACAGCCAATCAATATGAATATATACAGAGAGACATGTTTTTTTTTATTTTATTATCTTTTTAAACGAAAGAAAAATTGTAATTAGGTAACTCGTATATCTTTGATAGGAAGCTACTTAAGAAGCTTTAAACAAAAGGAAACACGTGATCATGTCCTTTTGATATGTGATTTAAGGATGTTAGTGCCCCTTCTAGTTTTTCAAGGTCATTATTATCACTGTTTAAATCACATCAAATCATAAGCCTAGTGTTGGAGCTTTCAATATGTAAATAGTTTAGCCCTTCACTATCTATCTATCAAAAGTGAAAGATTTAAGGATAGTATCTAGTCAGTTCAACTCAGATATAATATTAAATTTAGAGTGGTCAGCCCTTTTATGATTATGTAGAGGTTGGAAGTAAAATAATGTAAAAATTAATTAAATTGGGTCTTCATTAAAAAAATGTAATAAAAAGTAAAATTTTGAAAAAAATAGAATTGAGTACATAATTTTTTAATGATCTAATACTAATTAATGTTTTGTTCTATCTTTTTAACATTAAATATTAAATTTAAATAGCAAGACAAGAAGAAATCCAAAGAAAAAGGAAGGAACAGTAAGATTATCCCAGATCTAGCAGGACAAACTCTTAGTCACCGAAGTGTCGCACTAATCAAGAAACAACAAGTTCTCCGGTTGGGCATCCAACGAAGGGACTAAAATAGGCATTTTCGCTAATAAATCCGCACAAGCATTACCTTCCCGATAGGTATGAACTACTTTGCCTAATGGAGAAACTAATATTGTTGAAACCCTGAAAAAGGGTTATGTGGCTGCATATATCTATAAATTTATACAAAAATAAATTATTTTCGATTTAGTTTAGTACACCAGCAAAAATTTTGAAAAGAACAGAATCTTAGTATATGCTGTATATATATTGCTCATGTCCATTTGTCATGTAACTTATTACATTTTTTGTTTTTATATTGCATATTATGCATAATTACGTTAATGAAATATTATTTAACAGAAGGGTAAAAAAAAAAAAGGCAGCAGCATGACATGGAAACAAATGGTAACAAATTAATGAATAGCACGACCTTTAAAAGTTTACAAATTATATAATAAACGGGCTAAATAGTCAGTATGTATATATAATATATAAACATGGTCATAAAAGACCTTTTGCCTGGCCCTCCGAATAATATTATACTCTGTCACTTATATTGTTTAACTAATATATGCATACTGATACTGCACATTATGTAAAGCGTTTTGTTTTTATTAATAAGGTATTGTGAGTTTAGTTATTTGACTTTTTTTGTCTTGTACTATTGTGTTCTAGTCTTGTTCTTTGAGTAAAAGCCTAGAGTTAGTTCGTTATCTGGGTGTGGTGTATATTGTCGAGGTTAAATATTATTGGTTTGGTTGTGATTGTTTGTTGTAAGTTGTAACAGTTTTAATTGTTGTTGATATATATATATATATATATATATATATATATATATATATATATATATATATATATATATATATAGTATTTTTCGAAGCTGTTTAAGATTGTTTAATGCCCTCTTAGGTGGTTGCTCCACTTTTTTTTTTTCGCAAATAGTTGCAATCAAATTCAAAATTTAGTTTAGACTACTAGATATTAGATTTGTATATTTCAAGTAAACTTTAATTAGTTTTTTTAAATGAAGTTGAGGCCGGGAATGTCAGGCTCGATTTTTATTAAAGAAAAAAGAAAGAAAGATACAAAACATAAAGAATAAAAAAATGAAAAAAAGAAAAAAAGAAAAGGGAAAATAAACGTTCTAGTTAAGGAGAAGGAGAATATTTATCTGACTTTTTACGATCTCGCTGAATTTGCTCCCTAAAATTTAATTAGTTTAATTAAACATTTGTGAATCTTACTATAACTTTTACAATTTTAAGAATAACTGAAAATAATTATATATACAAATTTTAATTTTTATAATTAAGGACATATTCAACCCATTCTCAAGTATCCTAATTATATACTCAAAACTGTATTTTTTAATATTTTCTTTATTTATAAAATTGTTTAAGTAAATTTAATCCAACCCAATAATTAATACTACATCTAAGTCATGCGTAAAAAAAGCCACCTACTAAGTTTATTCTTTTTTTTCTTGAAGAAACCCATTAAGCTTCAGAAGTCAACAATTGGACAACTAAATACAATACTATGGTTTTCTTGGAAGCTTTATCAATCTTTTAGGGGACAATATTATGTGGTGACACAAACTAATTGATCCCATAAACAAGATAATTTAACAATTCCATGAGTCAAAGGGGATTTTGGCCACCTTTCCTCATATTATGATATATAATGTGACTTTAAATTAAATAATGTGTTCTTTCAATTTTATAGGTAGCTGGTTGATCATTCATTATATTTGGGGAAAAGGACATATAATCATAGCTCTTAATTTCATTTAAAATTTTAATCATCATATTCATGAACATTGATGTATACATTCTGGCTTTGACTTCAAATATTCTTTTCATGTATTTACAATAATTATGTAGATATTATCAAAATTAGGAATCATTATGGGACAAATCTTCCCAATTGCCCTGTCGGAAAAGAAATTGTACATCAAATTTACTGCATTTGTCTTCTGTTAAATTGAAAAAAAGGCATGCAAACATTTCCTTAATGAATGATAAAATAAAAAAAATTGTAGGCTTAAGATATTAATTAATATCTACAACTAGGATAAGTTAGTTTTTTTATGAAAAAAATTACATTAAATTAAAGTAAAGGGGTAACATAAGACGTGGAGGAAGGAGAATCGTTTCAAACCTCGTTACCTCATTTAAATGAATGGTTTTAGTTAAAAGTGAACAACAGAGTTCGATTCATGATTAATCTAACTAAAAAAACATGAATTAATATTCTGAATTTGATAAAAATTTTCAGTGCCAGTATCTTTTAACATATTTGGACAAATTAGATTAATGGGTTTGAAATTATTATACACTCTTAGGTGATAAAAAAAAATATATACATGTAACGTATAATTTCTGTAAAAGTGTTTTATTTTTTTGTACAGGTAATTGAAAATCAATTTTGTTTATATATAAATCTATTAGGTTATGCTAGTGTATATACTAATTTGAAATATAATTTGTAACTTACATATCTTGTTTGTCAGTAAAATATTTTATGAAAAAATATCTTTAAAATTTTTTTATGTTTGTTTCAGTTGTAAAATAAATCAAAGAAAAATATTTAATAACTAAAAGATCCCTTAACAAATATTGTAAAATGTTTATTCAAATAGAAACAGGAAAAACATTTTATCATAGTGCCACTTTCCACTAAGGACACCATCACCGCCTCAATTTCCATTCCCTATTCTCATTCTTTTTTAAAAAAATTTGTTAATTTTTACATGCATTTGACATTATTATTATTATTATTATTTTATTGTATGTCTAGTCTTATTTAGATTCAATTTTTGTTATTTACATATATTATAATAATAATGGATATCTAAATTAAAAATATTTAAGTACATTCATGTACAATATAAAAATATATAAATTATGATTTGTAACTAAACACCAGAAATTATTTTACAGTATTGGAAAATATTTTATTTTCATGAAAAATATTTATCATTGCATAATATTTTTTCCTTCACAATATTTCCTGCGAATAAACGGAGTCTTAAACCTCTAATTAAAAGATAGTCTAACATGTCTTAAAGAAATCGGTTACACTCATGTGATTATAGAAACCGATTATAGCATTGTTTTTTTATGCTGCGACGAGCGGTGAAGAAGGATTATGATCTTATTTTAGCCCTTTGATCTTTGATTGTAAGGATTTGCCACATTCATTTTACTCTTGTGTTTTTAGTTTAGTGTCTCAAACTACTAATGTGATGGCACATTTTATAGCCTGAGCTGCTCATTTGGATGAAGTAACAAGGGTTTGAGTGTCTTTTCCACCTCGTTGTGTTGCTCATTTGGATGAAGTAATATGAATCTGGATCCATTTTCCCTAAAAGAAATAGTCTAACACTTGTTAGTAAAAGGTTGTAGTTTAATTAATTTAAAGTAAACTTGAAAAACATGTCATGTGATATGATTATTTTGCAAAAGTCTTTGTGAAGTTAATTTTTTTTTTCAAAAGGGTGCCTATTGTTTCAACATGATTTTCAATTTGAAATTACGTTAATTTTAACTATTTTGAACTGAAATTTTGCAGCATAGTTAATAATAATACAATAAATCTTAGTGATAAATTTTAGAATTTTTAAAAAATACAAATACTTCTTTTAATTAAAACGTGATGGTTTCTTTTAAAAAAATCATAATAAAATGAATAATATCTAAAATTTACTTAAATTTCGATGAATAATTCTAAAATAATATGGTTAAACTATATGAATGTTAAATATATTGAAATACCTTCAGAAACATTACTATTTTAAACAAAAAATATTGTTTTTCCTTGATAGACAAATTTTTTAGACCACATTCCCCTTTTTGTAAAGAAAAGTTTCACAACAAAAACATTTATCTATAATAATCGAATTACCATATATGTTTTTTAAATTTACTCATTCATTTATTTGAAAACAATTAAATTGTACTTTCCGACTTTTATTCTTTTGAATCTTAATGATATGTGAGCATAGTTTGACTTGGTGAGCCATGTGTTATTGTTATAGCAATCAGTAGCAAAGGGGACAAAACATAGTGATCAGAGATTAGTTGAATGAATAGAATCTTTGCAAGCTTGTTTTTATAATTATTTTTAATGGCTAATCCTATTTCAACCTAAGTTCAACTCCTGTCGGTTAAAGTGAAATTTATGCAAAGTAATTATTTTAGTTATTATATTGTCAAACAATATTAGGGTTTTACTACTGATTTTACCCTGTTCTAGGGTTCTTTTTCCCAGTTTTTTTAATTTTTCACGTATTGAGAGAGATTTTCACTATAACCTCGCAGTCAACTAAAGGGTATCTAATTTTAAGCTTACTAAAATAAAGAGAAACTATGACTAATTCCCAAAAAAAAAATGTGAAGTAAAGAAATAAGAAAACTAGCATGAGTTATCAGCTGCAACTAATTACCTTAATAATTGTGCGGGCACCAACGTTCGATTTAACGTTTTAGATTTCAGAAATCACAAGTGATTAAGAACAAAAGTTCAATTGTTTTGTGTTAAACCTGTAAGATTGATCAAACGAGAGAGATGGAGAGGATTAACTTCATCGATGAATCGTAAACTGCAAATTACAAGTAGTAGCTGTAGAAGAAGAACTCCGTTCTTTAGATATTCAATTACTACTACTTCTGATATTACTAGAATACCCTTACCATATAACGGCTAGTAACTAAATGATGTTTAATAATTAACCTATATTCTGTGTATCCAATACCACCCGCAAGATGGAAGTCTATGGAGAGTAGCCTCAATCTGTCATCCTGGTTGTTGAAAACCGGTGTTGTCGTCAATGCTTTTATGAACATATCCGCAAGCTGGTCTATGGAAGAAATGGACATCAGATGGATTGTGTTTTTGTTCGGATTAAATTACAATCGATTTCCAAATTAATGTTTTGTCCCTTTGGATTGTTAGCAATGAGTATAGAATAGACACTGTGACAAAAAAAGTAAAGCAAGACTTGAATGCATTTAATCTTCATTTCTCTTAGTAAAAACATAATCCATTGAATTTCGTCAAAGGTTATGGCCATTGCCCTATATCCTGCTTCAAACGAGCTGCGAGAACTTGTATTTTGTTGCTTTCCGTGATATATAGAGTTTCCCATAAATAAACAGTATCGTGTTATTAATTTTTTTGTGTCATTGCAATTTTCTCAGTCTGAGTCTACATATGCCTTGATTTGATAGTGATAAAGGTGTTATAATTGT
Organism: Euphorbia schlechtendalii; assembly: GCA_949673415.1. Classification (NCBI taxonomy): domain Eukaryota; kingdom Viridiplantae; phylum Streptophyta; class Magnoliopsida; order Malpighiales; family Euphorbiaceae; genus Euphorbia; species Euphorbia schlechtendalii. Next base: position 2,935 of record CATIWQ010098248.1, on the reverse strand, counting down.
ATATTATTCGTGTCATTTTGTATGTGTTCTTAGGTATGGATGCTATTAATTTTGAACATAATTTCATATTTTACATATTTCCAGTGCCAAATTGGAATTTACTCACAAAAAGCTGATTTTGGGCGGATTTGGAGCATTCTGGACAGATTTCGTATTTTAGCCATAACTTATTCATATGGTGTCCGATTTGAGTGATTCAAGATGTTTTAGAAATCTAAGAGATCAAGCTACATTTTCGTTTTTGATAGTCATCTTCAAATTCGAACTCTATCTGCATGCAAATTGGGCTCGTAGTCACCGCAACTGCAAAAAGATGACATAATTCAATCCTGAATAGGATTTTTTACAGATGCGGTAACTTTGCCCCCAATTTTCGTGTAGATAGAATCCGAATTTGAAGATGACTATTAGAAACGAAAATGTAGCTTGATCTCTTAGATTTCCAAAACATCTTGAATCACTCCAATCGGACATCATATGAATAAGTTATGGCTAAAATACGAAATCTGTCCAGAATGCTTCAAATCCGCCCAAAATCAGCTTTTTGTGAGTAAATTCCAATTTGGCACCCGAAATACCTAAAATATGAAATTATGTTCAAAATTAGTAGCATCCATACCTAAGAACACATACAAAATAACACAAATAATATACAATTATAACACCTTATCAAACTCCCCCACACTTGCTTTTTGCTTGTCCTCAAGCAATCGATTTAAAAACTAAGAGGTGGACCAATGCAAATATGTAAGCAATCAAATATGAATAAACTGGAAATTCTCTCATTCAAGAACAAGTTCAGACAACACTACTTGGCTAGGGAGACTTTCAATAGAGCGATCCTAAAAAACCAATGAAAAGCATGCAACTTAAGATAACTTAAACTTCTTACTTCAATTAAGTATCAACAAGATTAGAAAGCCTCACAAGATTCACTCTCACTCGGTGTTTAGGCTTTGAAAGAGAAATCGCTCCTCAACAAAACCAAACTGTAAAAGACCATATGCTTGCCATTCGGTCGAGTCTCCACCACATGCTGAAAATTCTTGTATTGTCCTAAGGTCTTTAAGGGTTGTACCTTGGCTAAGGTTGAGGTATGGATAGAAAAGGGATTTTTGTGTGTTAGAAGATCTTTCAGCAGTGATTAGAGTTGATAGTTGCAACATCTCCCTTTGAGTTGATAAGATATTGATGGAGATCTTTTCTTTTATTTTACATTGAGGAGACATTGTTGATGAAAATTTCAGAAGTTCTTCTTGACTTGAATTGATTATGACAATCTAACAAACTCTTATTACTTTCTAAAAACTACTTGAAATGAAATAACAACTAAATTTCCTTTTTTTTTGTATTTTTGTATTTTTTTCTTTTTTTAGAATACTCATGAAATTAGAAAATATAAATTACAAGTATGTACACTAATATTGTAAAGATTGTACCCTTGAGTCTACTTCTGCTTTAAAGCTCTTGTTCCTCTATTATTGCTCTTCTTTGACAATGACAGATAGTCATTTGTTGATGAGTAAAATAATCATTGGTTCCCCTTCCTTTTAGATATCACAACACACTGTGAGCCGTAATAAAATGAGTCTCGTATAATTTTCTAAATGTTGTGAAAGCCGTTGAACAACAAAATAATACAAGTTTTTCGTAGCTAGTATTATCTTCCAACATTTTAGACTTCATGTAATCTTGTTGATCCATTGTTATCTGAGTTGAACATGATTTTTTTGTCTAGAAAACTATATTATGCTAACAAATGTAGCACATATTTTCGTTGATATAAGTGGATTCCATTGTTATTTCTAGTCACTTCAAGATCTAAATGAATTTTAAATTGTTCAAGAAACCAGTAGTTTTTAGCTGTCAAGGTTAATAACAGTCTAATAGTTGTTTTCTTGTCGATCCATTGTTATAAGAGTTGAACATGATTTGTTGTCTAGAAAACTATATTATGCTAACAAATGTAACACATTTTTTCTTTGATATAAGTGGATTCCATTGTTATTTCTAGTCACTTCGAGATCTAAAATGAATTTTAAATTGTTAAAAAAAACAGTAATTTTAGCTGTCAAGGTTAATAATAGTCTAATAGTTGTTATCTTAGCAACTAGAGAAAAAGTTTCAAGGTAATCTATACCAAGTTGTTAAGTGTAACATTTGACTACCAATCTGGTTTTATACTTTTTATACTTCCATCGCTTTTCCTTTTTATTTTGTCACTTACATCCTAATGGAACTTTGTCTTTAGATAAAGACACTATATACAATCAACCTACACCATTTATATATTATATTTTGATTTATTTTCGATTCGAGATACTTCACACGTTTTCAATTCAACAGAGTAGACTCCTTCAATACACAACTTAAATAAAATTTCTTTAATTCATTTTTCTTTAGTCTATATGCTTTGAAGTTTGAATGCAACTATTTATATAGTTAATTACACAATGAAAAACAGATAAATGAACAATTATATGCATTTATTACTTCAGTTATATGATTCATTACTTCAGTTAATATGTATAATTATGAAATTACTTCAACTCTTATCACTATTATGAAACCGTTTAATTTAAAACTTAAACTAAAATAGGAAAGAGTTAATCATAATATTTATATTATTTTTGACAACAACGTTGCAAATAAAAGTATGATCGGGAAATAACTTACAAACAAATTAAATTTTTCATTTGCACATTTACTAAATATCATGATTTTCAGAACCGGACCGGTCATCGAACCTGTGAAGATGGTGGTTCATGGATTTAAGGTTCAACCGGATTAAATTGATGGTGGAGCCGGATTTTCTAAAAATTGAAAAAATATTATTTAAATAAGATATGGTGAATTTATTTACACAATACATTAAATAAATAAAGTAAATACTTAATTTAAAACTAAGTAAAAATTTTATATAGATATTATAAAA
>CATIWQ010098246.1:0-19654 GCA_949673415.1 Euphorbia schlechtendalii | reverse complement strand
AATAGTAATAATAATAAAAAGAAGAACAATGATAAAAATATTAATATAGAAAAATATTTATTATTTAATGTAGTTAATATTGATTATAAATATAATAAAAATAATTTTTAAACTTATTTATAATCATAGTATTAATTAGTTAGAAAATGCGATATGGGATAATAAAATAAAAATATTTATTAATTAAAACAATTATTACATTTTTGTAATACAATCATAATTGATAATTTGAATCCAAACTACAATATATTATAATAATTATTATTAGTTCACGTGTAATTGTAACAATAATTATTATTTGAATAATAAAATTTTAATTAAATGAATTTACGTATTATAATAATTTTTATTATTAATGGTATTAAAATTGTTTTATTAATTATTTTATATAGGTAGTTGTTAATACTATTATTTGTAAGGATTATTAATAATTTATTTATTTTTATATTTATTGGGTTTTACTATTATTTTAATAATTAATATATTTGTTATTAAGTTCAATTAAGTTCAGGTTCATTAAGTTCAGTTCAGTTCAGTTTAGTTAAGTTCAGTCAATTTCAATTCAGTTCAGTTAAGTTCAGTTCAATTTAGTTTAGTTCAGTTCAGGTTTCAGAAGTTGAAGAGAACATGACCTTAATTATAATTAATGTTCTCACCATCAATTAAAACCGTATCTAGTGAGAGTGGACATTATTACACAAGTCATACTTCCAGACACATAGTATTTTCGGGGCCCTGAGCGAAAAATGAAATATATGCCCTCACAAATATGTAAAAAATGTTTCCTATGGGTAACTTTAATATTACACTAATAAACAATACAAAAATTCTTAAATTTGATATATACATATGTTTATGTTGCATTGAAAATTTTAGTTATTTGATAATTTTTCTGAAAATATCAATTCAAATATTCACAATAAATTTTTTCTCTCTCCTTACTAAAGGTTGATATTTTAGAAGATATAAAAAAATATAGTAGGTTTAAAATTTGTTTGGTAAAATGTCTTTAAATATAATATGGTTTTGGAATATATAACGGTGAAATAATTAAACCAAAATATCAGTTGCTTTTTGAAATAAAAATGTATCCATGAAATTTATTCAATATGTGATGCTAATTTTTTCATTACAAATTGTAATTAAAGTGAAATAAAAGTTGAATATTAAAATCACTTGCTTATAAAAAATATATATTTAACTTTATATATAACAAAATTAACTATTATCAAATTAAAATAAAAATTAATTTAAATATTATTAACTAATAACAAAATGTTGGAAATTAAGTAATGAAATAAAACTGATTTTAATAATTAACTTGCTAAGCTATTACCATATTAAAGATTTGAAGAATAAAGAGAAAATGAAAAAAATTGAAAAAAGGGAAAAGAGAACGTTAAAAATAGGGGGAAAAAATAAGAAAAAAGAGAAACACGGGAATTCGAACCTGAATGGTTGTAAAAGAGAATAATACTACATAATCACCCTTGCCACTAGAATACAATATATTATTCATTCTATTTTCACGTAATAATATATATATATTTAGTTTTTTATACTCATATTATACAAAATTTACGATTTGAGGCCCTTGAAAATTTGGGACCCTGAGCTATCACTCACCTTGCTCCCCCTAATGGCCGGTCTTGTAAAGAAGATAAACAAAATGCATTTTGTAACACAATTTTTTTTGTTAATCTACTGTAATCAAAATCAATTGGATGTTAAAGATTGTAATCGCATAAACAAATTCTAATAATAAATAAATATTTACTTCAAGGTTTATTGTCATTTTTGTTTACTAAGCGATAATTAGGATTTCTCTAAATATTGAAATAAAGGGAAAATTTTTTGAACAGAATGTTTCAATAATTAAAAAAAGTTATGAACTTGGTCATGCTAGCTAACTTGTAAGAATGAAATAAAATGCTGATTTCAATGTTTTAGTACAATAAGTTTTCTCCATTTACACGTTCCATCCAAGAGAAATAAACATAAACCATTTTCCTAGACCAAATCTATTAAAATAATTGCACCACAACTACATATAGTTTAGGTCTGTATCTTAAATATTTATAAATTCAATAGCTAAATTATTATTATCATTTTTATAGACAAAGCTCCAATTTTCACAAAATAACCTCCTCTATGAATAAATTTTCTATGAATAAATTTAGAGAAATTCGGATTCATTAAAACAAGTTGTATATCCTCAAATTTACCCTCAAAGACAGTTTTTTGTTAATAAAAAAAGACCACTTTTCTTCTTTGCATTTTCACATTTATTTCTTCACCAGAATTGAAATTGGAACGACTTTATTATTAAATGTAAAATCAAGGTCTACTTTTTGAAAAAGAAATATTCAAAATCCATCTTAATTTTCTACGTGGCTTTCATACTTTTCTATGTACAAGTTAAAAAAGTTGACATTTTTTAAAACAATTTCTTGTCGCAGTTAATATTATAAAATTGTGTGTTATGGTCGGTGATTATCTTTATAAAGCTCAAAAAAAGTGTTGCTCCCACTTTCTAATTTTAGCACCTCAACTAAATTAAATTACAAAATTAATCCATACTGCAGTATGACATGCACTACAGTAAGAAGTCAAACAGTGGCCTTTTCGTGTCCTTCAATCAAATTTGGGTCTCTCCAAAATCGACATGCTCTGTATTTAATTCAATTTTCAATATAATAGTATTCCAAATTGTATAAAAATTAAGTCATGTTGCTCATGAGGATTATTTAAATTGCAAACCAAAATAAAATAAAAGGGGACATTTTGCTCATGCTTTGGCCTAAATAAATAAATAATTATTGAGCACATTTTGTATAATACTAGTACGATGCATATCAATTATGTTTGTCCTTTGTAAATATATATTCACAATTAGAATTCTATAAAGTATGAGAGAAATACAATCACTGGAAGTGGAACAATAAATATTTAGGATAACCTGTATTGAATTATAGCATTTTATGTTTGAATGAATTGATTAAATTTTTCAAATTCATTCTAAAGTTATTTATCAACTTTAGAGAATCCAAATCCAATCAATTGTTTCGGTGAGTTAATTTTTTGTTACAATTTCTTTATCTCCTTATTATGTCATTGAAAAACGGTTACGTGTCAATTTTTATTTTTATTTATTTATTTTCGTTTGTTTCAGTTTTATTCTCATCAAATGAGACCCTTTTCAGTTTTCGAACGGTGAACACGATAAGATACAAGAAAATGATGGCACAAGACTTGATTCCAGCCACAACAGATTTTTTCAATTAATTATACTCAATATTTCATCATAATTAATCTATTAATTTATATATCACGAGTTAAGCAGGCAGGCCGAATTGAAGATCCAAATTAGTACATACTTGTAAGTTGTATTTATGCTGAAAAGATATATTACAAAATTAGTGGGAAGGATTAATAATAATGTTTCTGGGTCTCCACTTTGAATAAAAAGAATAATTTAAATAATGGGTATAAGCTAAAATAATTTCCCTAATCTAGCTACTGATATGGACAAATCCATTTTGTAGTCTATCATGGGACTCAAATCCCTCAATTAAGCATATTATTTATCCAACATTTCCCCCGAATGGCATGTTCTTAAATTTTTCCAACTATTCAACATTTTATGTCAAGGGTTCAAGTACAAGATAAAGTTAAATATAGAAGTAAAAGAAAAAGAAAAATATTTATGTTTTGGCATTTTCGGTTAAGTGTGTCATCTTCTCATTGTGTTTAATAAAATACACTATTACCTGTTTAATTAAACTAATTTGCACCTTGATGTGTTTTGAATTTTTACACTAACACCCCCCTCTATCTATCTAAGTTATTTCATTCATTATTATTAATAATGCATATATATTTGGACAATGTGTGCTTGACTACAATGGCGGAGCCATGATTCTACTTCTAGTGGGGCACAAATACAAATAAAAAAATTAAACAATCCAACAATAAAAAGTAATGTAATACAAATTAAACGACAATGTATCAAATTAATGTTAAATAAATACATACATTAACAGTCTATGAAAAAAATATGCATATACAAGTTAACGAAACATTAAACAATCATACGAAACAGGAAGTGTGAGGCCTGTTATCTCGGATAACAAAAATGTGAGGCCTGTTATCCGGGAATACCTTTTATTCCCTTCGTGGGGGGGGGGGGGTATTCTAACATAAGAATAATAAAATAAAAAAAAAGAAATAAAGATGAAGAAGAGAATTACAACATTATTTACATAATAAAATAAATAAAAATATTCCTAGGTCCACAAATAAAATCAGAAAAAGATGAAGCAGACGAGAGTACATAATCCGCAATTCTAGGAACTCAAAGGCTTACCCTTTCGGTGTGAATCCATTTTGGCGTATCCGTATGATCCCCGGGAGCGTTACTCGTTCGTTTTGATTTAATTGTGGTTTAATGTGGAAAAATAAGTGTTTATTTATCCAAAAAATAATCAGACTCGGGTTCTAAATTTGTTTTAGACCCGAGAATATATGAGGATATTTAAAAGAAAAGTAGATGAAGAAATTTAATTAGAAGATGTAGAGTTTTGGAATTCAAAAGTGTTTTGGATCCAAGAAAATATTTAAAGAAAAGAAAATATTTTTATTGTAGTGTTTTTAAATATTTTTTTATCTAAAAAGGAGAATTTTCTCTGAATTTTTCGAGCCCCCTTCAATCCAAAAAGGTCCAACTATTTATAGGAAAAACCCGAAAAATCCAAAAAAGTTTCGCGAAGTCGCCATTTGGCCACCTCGCCAAACTTTTTTGCCTTTTTTTTTTAATTTTTTGGGTGCTAAACTGGCTGGCGAGGTCACCAGAGAGGCTGGCGACCTTGCCAGGGAGTTTGGCAAGCTCGCCAAACTACTTGGCGAGGCAAGCCTCGCTAGCGAGTCTGGCGAGGTTCGCCAGACTTGTTGGCGAGCCTCGCCAGATTTCTCGCCGAATATCGGCGAGGCCGGCTATTGATCCGGTTTTTTCGTGGCATTTTCGGATTTTTTGTGTATTTTTATATTTTTTAATTAATTTCTGAATTAAAGGAGAAAATTAAAAAAAATCCTTTTAAATTCAAAGACGAGGAAGATTCCAATTTGAAGATCATCGAACGATCGAAAATTGTGTGATTCAAGGATAAAAATCCTGAAAAGCCGTCATCATTGAACACGCGAGCTAGTACAAAATCACGTGCTCACAACGGTCTTCATGAAATCTCTGAATTTTCATCAAACTCATTTCTTCATCATGTTTTAACTTTTAATTGAAGGGGCGAAAATTTTTACTTCGCATAAACTCAATCAAATAATTAAAACATGCATCATAAAATGTATTAACATTATACTCTTCTTTGATTTGTCACAGGAAGCAAATCAATATCCTACCTTGGAAACATAACCGGAGAAAGAAACGGTTATCCCAATGAGGTCACCTTTGAAATGGATTCAGGCACCCTGCTCTGATAGTTCCAACGATCAAAGCCAACCAAAGGCATACAATGACCACAACTGAAGAAAGAAATGGTTGTCGACTATTAAAGGGATACTGCAGAAAGAAAAGGTCAACCAGCCCGCAAGGGGCATCAATCACTAAGGGAGTTCGAAGAAAGAAACGGACAACCCCGTGGGACACAGTGCAAGAAAAGAAGGCTCATGTCATCACATTATCAAGGACAAAGAAGGCACCAACCGCACTGATCAAGTATATTCTCGATCCCTCCGCTCCATTTCGCATGATCATACTGGCTATATAACCAGCAATGATCACACGAAGGGCAACTGTGAGCATTGGTTTTTGTACTAGCTCGCGAGTTCAATGATGATGGCTTTTAGGGACTTAATCCTTGAATCACATAATTTCGGATCCTAAATAAATATTAAGGACCGTAAAAAAATATTTAAAAGTCTTAAAATGAAAATTTAAAGGCTTAAAATGTTTTTAATGACCTAAATAGATGCTTAAGGGTTCGGAACAAATTAATTAAATTCTTTTAAATAAAAGAAAACATAAATATTTTAAAATTATATAAAAAAAGGGAAAAAAATCCGTCCCGGCCAGCAAGGAAGGCTGGCTTTGCTAGCATGGAGCAGGCTTGGCCTGCCAACCAGCCTTTGTCGGCGAAGCTGACGAACTCATCCAAATTTGGAAAATTTTTTCTATAAATAGTGGGAATTTTCAGTGTACGGGGATGGAAAATTTGACAAAAAAATAATTTCTTTTCTTGACAAAAACGGAGGAATTTTATTTTACTGAAGAAAAATATTTTTCTTGATGAAATAATTCTTACTTTTTTTACAATGAATTTTATTCATCTTTCTTTTAAAAGTCCTTTGATTATTTCCGGGTCTAAAACAAGTTTGAGTTCCGAATTTAATTATTTTTGAATCAATTTCTTTCATTTTTTTCTCAAAAATTTTCAGATATTATCGGACCTAAAACAAATTTAGGTTCCAAGTTTGATTATTTTTAGAATAAATAAACCTTTCTTTTTCACACAAAAATCAAACAAAAAAGAACGATGAGCACTCCCGGAAATCAAGCGGATTTGTCGACGTGGATTCACAACAAAAGGTTAAGCCTCTGAGTTCCTAGAGCTGCTTTTGCTTGTGTCTTATACTATGTTATTTATTTTCTTTTCTCCTAAATAATGAGACGGACTCAATTTTCGTCATCGACCTAGAATTTATTTTATGTTTAAATTTCATTTTATTAATTCATTTTATTTATTTATTTAATAGTCATTTCATTATTTTGTCATGTAGCTTTTTTTTATGCTTTTACTTATTCTTTTAATTTATTTACTTGTGGAGATTCCTTAAAATACATGTTAGAATATCCCCGTGAAGGGAATTACAATTATTCCCTAAAAACAGATCTCACATTTTTACCATGTAATCATTAGGACATATTTGTGTATAAAAATAAACTATTTTATTTTTATAAAACAAGAATTTTAATCTCCGATGTTTTAAATTAAGCCACACGAGCCTAGTCAAAATTAAATCGAACATATGTGTAATATCTATGTTATGATATATCTCTTGTGCTAACATTTGTGGATGCAGGTAGATTAGGTTAGATATATGCTAGGATTTTATTTTCCTTCGATACTGCAATTATTTTTAAAGGAATGTAATTTATAGATTAGGCGGGCGGTTGCATCCCCCAAGGTTCTGTAATTTATTAATTTATTTTTCCACGTTTATTACTGCACTATGTATGTATTCATTGCTTTCCGCATGCGCGATAAATCATATCATTAACTACTTATATTCAAATATGCATAACTAAGAAACGCGTTTTTGTAAATGTAATTTAATGTGATCTAATAAGAAGTAAGCAACTTATCCCGAACCTGAATCTCTGTGTCTTAGTGGGCCGTCTCCCGGACGTTAAGCCTCACAAGACTTTAAACTACGAGACAACGATTTCAGGTTTTGACCGATCTAAATCGATTTCATTTTCTCTTTATACCTTTTGGGTCCTCGACTCGATGTTTTATTTTCACAAAACCCCGGTGGATCGCACCTCTCATTAGCGTGCTCTCAGCCCATCGCATCCACGTCATCCGCTCACACCAATGAAAACTTCCAAAGTTTTGGAAATTTTTGTCTTATTTTGCAGCAAAATTATCCATGTTGCTCTTGAAAAAATCATCGACAACAGACATGAAATATCCAGCACCAATTATGGATAATACTCTAAAGGGGCCCCAAATATCAACATGTAACAATCGTAAAATTCTAACAGTCTTTATTCACTTCTTGAAAAAGAACTTTTGCATTGTTTAGTAGTCTTAAAAATTGTACAAAACTGGTGTTACATTTTTTTTAATTCTGGAATATGAAAAAGTACTTCCCCAATGGGTGGCCAAGCCTTTTATGCCATATACAAGTATTATTCATACTATCAATACTATTTAAGTAGATAGACATTGTTTTCATCATCATGTCATTGAAAGAGAATGATATTAAGCTTGTATAAGCCATCACTCTTCTAAGCTTTGGCCAAAATCTTCTAGGAAGCTTGGTAAACAACAATGGTCAACCTTCAGCTAAATTGTGATTCAGACATCAGAAATTAACTTCCCATTGATAGTATATTGAATTTTAATTATTTTATATATAAAACATCTTTCAACACTAAACCATGTTTTAAGTTTACATCTCCACATGTTGATAAAATCTACTTTGTCCCATATGGTAAAACTACAATATGCTTGGCTGTTTGACATCTAATAATATGGAAAAGTTCTAATTGTGAACTCATATGAGAATTTGCCCCACCCACTATCAACTATCTAATCGGATGTTATGCAAATATATGCTTTTAAATTAAACATGCCTTAAAATCTAGCAAAGGTAGTAAAATCCTCACTATTGTTTGTTGTGTTATATGAAATAGGTGATTCTATGAAAATTTTCCCCATCATCATCTTAAACACTTCTTGTGCCAACTGATTAAGTTGTTGAGCAAAAAAAATCATTTCTTGTGTCTTGCAACATTACAATCACAAGTATTTAAGGCTCCATAAATACAAGATGGATATTTCCTTAAAAGATCTATTTCATCCCACAATCTTTTCAAATGAGTGTAGTAAATCATAATGGAGTCCTTACCTTGTGTTAGAAGATTGATCTCCCTCTTAATCTGATACAATATTGGGACATTGCTACCACCAAATCTATCATTGAGTTCTTTCCACAAACATCTCGCATTCTCAGCATATTGGAAAGCTCTCCTTCATCATTGTATTCAAGAACCAAGAGGTTACAAGATAATGTTCTCCTCCACTAATTATAAGTAACAGAGTTTATTGTAGGAGTTTCCTCATCTTCTTGAATGAAACACAATTTATCCTTGGTAGTTAAGGCTTTCTTGATTGCCTTACTCCAAGGAAGAAAACTCTTGCCATTAAACAAAGTAGGCACAAGAATGATTGTAAGATTATAACTTTGATTAGAAACTTTATTAGCTGATCCATCCATCTAATCTTCTGTCTCAGCTCTTGTTACATCATTTTGTAGAGGATTGAATCTATTGTAATTCTTTCTAGCCATAGATCGTGCTTTGATACCATGTAAAGCAGTGAATGCTTTGAATCAAAAGAAAAGTCAAACAAAGAAGATTGAAAAGAGAAAATGATGAAGTTCTCTTTATTGAAGTCAAGTGAGTAATACAACATTAATACATACTCTCATATACGAAGTAATGAGTTTGTACTAAACTAAGAGAGTCAATTCCCGTCAATTTTAACCGCTTGTTGACAACTGGAGAAATTTGCTATAAGGAAAATGTTTGCATGTGTGCTGGTTTGCTGAGTTTGAGTGTTTGCAGTGTTGGTGATCTGCTGCTATTTCACATGTCATCAAACTAATTATCCCATTTCATTTATTATTGCTATTGTTATTTATCAATTATCCTATATTTTTCTTTGAATCAGACCATGAAAAGTCACCTCAAATTAACCACTTGAGCTTTGGTCAAGTAGTCACACATTTTTCTCAAAGTGGAGCAAGAAGGTGGGGGTCTTGGCCTCTTGGTTTGAGTCTGTGGTTCCTAACAAAATTAAAAATTTCATGTTGTTAACAAAAGTTACCTCAAATTCAAATTTTGGGGGAAATTTTTTTAGGTATGAACGCATTGTTAATATTTTCTCGTTGTTCCCGGAATGGTTTCTCCTTCCATGCCCTACATTCATTATTTGACATGTGTAACTATTTTCCTTTTTTATTTAATTTTTCATTTTTTCTTTCTTACATTTTATATTTTGTGAAAATGGATCACATGTCAAATAATGAATGCATGGAATGACAACATTTTTTTTCATACAAAGATATTAAACCATTAAAATTATACTATCTTATATTAAAAATTAAAATATTAATAATATAATAAAAAAAAGTCACTAACGTATACGAATGTGTCTGAATATATTTATAAAATCATCATATGCTAAGTTTATTTTCTCTCAACTATTTATGCTTTTCTCTGAAAACACAAAGAGTAGAATAATAATAATAATAGACTTTAAAGGGGTTTAAGTTTTTTAATGGCTCTCCATTTGGTTCACCAAACCTTTTGTTCGACTACATCCATATTTGACATAGATGCACACATGATTATAGCATTGGAAATAAGGAATTACTTGGATGAATATGAAATCGTGAAACACTTTCAGATTAAAACTTATTTGGCGGTTCTACCAATTTTTTCAATCAAATAAAATTAGAATTTCAACAAGAACTTGGAACGAGAATTTTTTTCGAAAGATGAAAATGAATCATATCCGTTTATTGCCCAATGGCAGGTTTTTATAGCAGAAAAAACATCCGAAAATACATGATTTCGGGAAAAATGGAAGTTTCGAAAATACATGACTTTTTGGAAAAATGGCAAGTTTTTGGTCAAACATGACTTTTCAAGGTAATAACAGAAAAAATTTCTGATTGAGCTAACTTGGTAGCTAAAAACCCCGAATCTGAATAAGCATAGACTCCGCACTCTCCCGACTTATCGATGATATATCACAATTGCTTTGGTTTCATTCAATCCAATTACACTAAAATACTAACAATCTTCCCCCATTTTAGTGTAATCCCTGATAAACTAAACAAAATCACAACAAATAACAAACTCATGCATAAGTGAAATATTGAATTTCATCTTAGTATATTACACTTTTCAAATATTCGAATACCAAAGGTGTCACTGTGGATTGAACATTTCTTATTTATTTTGAATACACGAAGATAACATACACAAGTCAAAAATTTAAAATGTTCTTACTTGACACTATCTTTTATTAACCTTGTGTCCTTATCCTTCATAAGTATATCAAAAGCCAAGTTATAATTTCTTGAAGCGGCTAAACTTCATGCCCATATAGGTAGCTCTTTTACTCTTGCACCTGCATATGCAATTTATCAAAAAAGCTAATAGGAAATTAAACTTCAACCTCCTTATCTTGCAAGTCTGAATGCAAATCTTGGGATGTTTAATTCATGTGTTCCAATCTCGAGATGTCAAGCTTTTCACATTGAATTCAGCACCTAATGTCATATTATATGGGAATTGGGTATTTCAACATGAGAGATTTTAGATGGACTTTAATCCCATCCTCATAGCCGACTTATGCACAAGTTCTCTTCTTAACCCTTTGGTTAAGTGATCAACTAAATTATGCTCAGTTTTACAAACTTTAAAGATATGAAACCTTACATGATGCATTCTCGAATCATGCTATGTCTAACACCTAAATGTCTAAACCTGCCTTTGTATACTTGTCCATAAGCATTGGCCAGGGCAACTTCACTATCACATCTGATAGATATAGATGATATTGATTTAGGCCACAGTGGAATTTCATAGACTATATCTCTCAGCCATTCAGCTTCTATACCATCTGCTACTAATGCTACGAATATAGATTCCATTGTTGAGTCAGTGATACAAGTTTGTTTCTTTTATGCCCAAGAGATAGCACTTATAGTAAGAAGGAATATTTATCCACTTGTGGAAGAACTATCTTCTTCATAAGAAATATAACTTGCATTTGAATATCCTTCAAAAGGAAATCCCGTATAAGTCAAATCATAATCCTTGGTTCTTTTTAGGTACTTGAATACTCGGCTCAAAGCTTACATATGAATCAAACTAGGAATACTAGTATACCTACTAAGATTTCCAACTACATAGTCTATATCTAGCCTAGTTCTAGTCATGGTATACATAAGACTATCTATAGCTCTCGAGTATTCAAGTTGAGATACTAAAACATCATTATTAGGTGGAAGCTTAAGACAAGGGTCTATAGGAGTGCTAGATCGCAAGATTTTGACTATACTCGTTTCGATAGGCTTATATTCGGTAACAGTGTCACAAACCTTTCTCCCCACTTTTCTACTGATAAAATAAAAGTTCAAAATACAAACAGGTGTTGTCAATACCGCTTATCAAATAGAAAAATGATGACCACTGCAAGTATACAGTTTCGACGTAGTTTTAAAAGATATCGATCCCACAGGGAAGGAATTCGGTTCTAAGGACCACTAGAGTTACGAAACAAAAGAAATAAGATAATTTTTATTGGAGAGTTTGGATGGTAGACTGATGAATAAACAGATATATGGACAGATTAGAGAAGATGTAAATTATATAGATATTCCCTAAGAATAAGTATAGTAGAGAAAACATGCAAAATCATCAAGGATATTTCATACACTAGATAATTTTAACAAATACGGTTCTAGATGCTCAAATATTCAATAATTCACAAGAGAGCAACACATGAAATGACTTTTCTAAATCTAGGGTAAATGAATCATGACAGTTATAAGAACCTGGATTATAATATTACTATGCTTAGTACGGGTCGATCTCACATAGCCATATTTAGCAAATTACCACTCCAAAAATGTTATCTCACTAAACAACGTTATAATCACAGATCCAGTGATTATACACAATCTTGTTAACCCCAAAGTCACTCTTAAAGTTAACTCGAAAGCATATAACTTGATTAATATAAATGACGCAAGACGAAATACTCGTTATGACACATAGACATATGATAAGTGTATAATTACACTTATTATCATGATAAATTCACACAATAAAGACTATAGTTTGAGTCATTTTTATACTTCATATAAAAGATTTCACGTGGTATATAGTTTTTTTTTATGCAAAAGCAGATACTAGGTAAATCTTGGAAGTAAAATGATCAAAAGTGTAATTCTATGAAAAAAGAGTGAAAAGGTGCAAAAAGATGCGTGGAACTTAAAGATTGGGCTTAGGATCGAAGCTGTCGAAGATCGGTGAAGTTGCAAGGAAATTTCTGAAGAAAACTCCATTCACGGTCGTGATAATAATTCGCGGTCGCGACCTGGTCACTTCAGAACAGAAATCTATCAAAGGAAGATTCACGCTCGTAACTTGTATATCACGGTCGCGACTTGGATGGTTTTCTGGTATTATCTTCTTAACTACCAACCGCCAGATAAGCATGATCAACCGCCATCAACCGCCATTAACTACCAACGAAAAGACACTTATCAGGAGTCAACCAATCATGAAAAGGTGCCTATCCATTGTAGATTGAATCAAAGCCTCTCAACCAATCACATTGAAGAGATGCAATTTTCACCAATGGATGTGACTGTTCGTTTGGATAGACGCAACCCTTCAAACTCTATAAATAGGGCTCCAATTCTTCACAAATTTCGTGCAGCATTGGTGGGGTAAATAGTGTGAAACATTAGAGAGGAAAGCATAGAGTGAAAATATAGTGTGTGTATAGTTAGATTCGCTACGTTCTTAAGTGTTGGCGAGAAAATGTTTAAGTGATTCGATTCTTTTTTTCGATCACTAGATTTCTCTACATATTCGAGTGATTGTTGTATAAGTGTACTTGCAAATCACTTATCAATAAAAGTTTTCGTTCTTCAATATTCGTTTGTTCGATATTCGCAAAGAATAGCATCCTAGCGGAGGTTCTGTACAGGCCGAGACCGAATTCAAAGCAGACGTAGGAATTGTGTGAATTGACAACTCCCATTAAAGAGTGGATACGGTTTGATCAACTTTAGCTTTCACTTGCATACCTTACAACTTTGCTATGCTTTCTACTTATACTTTCTATTTCGAAGTTTATGATATGTCTATGTGTTATAATGCGTATTTCGTGCTAAGTTTTTTATGTTAATCAAGTTATATGCGTTGGTGTTGATTTAAGAGTAGTTTCGGGGTTAACAATATCGTGTATAATCACTGGATCTGTGATATAACGCTGTTTAGTGAGCCAACATTTTTGGAATGGTAACTTGCTAAATGTGGTTATGTGAGAGTGACCCGTACTAAGCATAGTATTGATGTTGTCCAGGTTTATATAACAGTCTTATCTCGTTTGCGCTAGACTCAGAAAAGTTATTTCATGTGTTGCTCTGCGGTGAATTATTGGACATCTGAGTGTGTTGAACCGGTTTGTTAGATTAATCTAGTGTGTCGTAACACCTTTGTTAAACTTGCATGTTTTCTCTGCTATACTTGTTCGTAGTGAAAAATCTATTAATTTGGAGTTTCTAATCTATCACATCTATATTTACTCAACTTTTCATGCTAATCTTCCTACCCATAAAAATCTCTAATCTATTTTTATTTTATTTTACTTTTATGCTTCCCTAGTTATCTTTAGACCTGGTTCCTTCCCTGTGGGTTCGATATCTTTTAAAACTACATCGCAACTATATACTTGCAGTTATCATCATTTTTCTATGCATTAAGGGGTATTGACAACACCTACATTTATTTTTGAACACGTTGTTGGCACAGTAATTAGCCAATAGTTCACGAGATTTTGGAACCATTATAGATTAAACTTATCAGTAGAAAAGCGGCGAACAAGTTTTTGGCGCCATTGCCGGGGAAGGCAAATGCGTTCCGAAGATATTGTTGGGAAGCCGAGTAAGTTCTAAAGTTTTATTGCTGGAAATAAGGTACGTTTTTATTTTAGTTTTAGGTTTCTTTATTTTATTTTATTTTATTTTTATATCTGTTTGTTGTCTTATTTTATCTAGAGTCAAAATGTTTGCTAACATACATTGGGATAAGTTTTGTGGAGATTACATGATCGATAACTTAATTGATGCATGTGTAGACGAAATATGTCATGTTATGTCTTTTGAAGAATCAGTGTCTAAATCCCTTGGAAATTTAGAATATTCCTCTGAAACAGAAAAATTAGTTAGAGAAGATGATTCTATACCACCTTCTATAGATAAACCACCATTAGTAGAATTAAAGCAATTGCCTGTTCATTTAAAATATGCATTTTTAGGAAGCAACAATACCCTACCTATTATCATTTCTAGTAAGTTATCTAGTCTGCAGGAAGAAGCATTATTAGAAATATTAAAAGGGAGAATTAGGAGTATTGTTTGGAAAATTTCCAATATTAGAGGAATTGGTCCTAATATAGTGATGCATTCCACTAATCTTGAAAATGAGACTAAACCTAGAATAGAAAGGCAGAGAAGATTAAATCCTCACATGAAGGAAGTTGTTAAGAAGGAAATTAATAAGTTACTAGACGCGGGAATTATCTATCTAATTTCAGACAGTGAATGGTTCAGTCCTGTTCAATGCATTCCGAAGAAAGGAGGTATTACTGTAATTCAAAATGAAAAGGGTAACTTCGTTCCCACTAGGATGAAAACTGGATGGAGAGTTTGTATAGATTATAGAAAATTAAATGCAGCCACTAGGAAAGACCATTTCCCTTTACCATTTATAGACCAAATGTTAGAAAGGATATCAGGTCATGCATTTTACTATTTTCTAGATGGATTCTCTGGTTATTTTCAAATTCATATTAGGCCAGAAGACCAGGACAAAAACACTTTTACATGTCCATTTGGTACGTTTACCTATAGAAGAATGCCTTTCGGGTTATGCAATGCTCCAGCTACTTTTCAAAGGTGTGTTTCGGCTATTTTTAGTAAGTATGTGGAGGATATTATGGAAGTTTTCATGGATGATTTATCAGTTTATGGAAATTCTTTTGAATCATGTCTAGAAAATTTAGATAAAGTACTTGCTAGATGTGAGGAAACTAATTTGGTATTGAACTGGGAGAAATGTCATTTTATGGTTAATGAATGAATAGTATTAGGTCATAAAATAGATGAAAAAGGAATTCACGTAGATATAGCAAAAACCGAAATCGTAGAGAAATTACCTCCTCCCATTAATGTTAAGGGAATAAGACCATTTCTAGGACATGTTGGATTTTACAGAAAGTTTATTAAGGATTTCTCGGTTATAGCTAAATCTTTAACTAATTTATTAATTAAAGATGTGAAGTTCGAATTCTCTGATGACTGTTTAAAAGCCTTCAACACTATAAAACAAGCATTAGTTTCAGCCCCCATTATAGTTAAACCAAATTGGTCTTTACCATTTGAATTGTTGTGTGATGCTAGTGATGTTGCTGTTGGTTGTGTTTTAGGGCAGAGAGTTTAAAAGAATTTGCATCCAATATATTATGCAAGTCATACTTTGTCTTCTGCACAATGCAATTACACAACCACTGAGAAAGAAATGTTAGCAGTCGTATATGCATGTGATGAATTTAGATCATATTTAATAGGGTCTAAAGTAATAGTTTATACAGATCATGCTACTTTAAGATATTTATTTGCTAAGACAGACGCCAAAACCAGATTAATTAGATGGATACTTCTTCTACAAGAATATGACTTAGAAATAAGGGATAAGAAAGGAAGAGATAATACCGTAGCTGATCACTTATCTCGTCTAGAAGATGATAAGGGACCTATAGGTGAAACTGGTGATATTAATGAGTTCTTCCTGGACGAAAATCTAATGTTTGTTAAATATACTATTAATCCATGGTATGCTAATTATGCAAACTATTTGGTTACAAAACTCTACCCTCTGAATTAGATTCTAATGGTAAGAAGAAATTTCTTAAGGATATTAGATCATTTTTGTGGGATGACTCCGATTTATTTAAAATATGTGCCGATAGTATTATTCGCAGATGTATAAATGACAATAACTTTTACTCAATTTTAAGCCATTGCCATGATAGTATTTTTGGAGGACATTTAGGACTAGGAAAAACTACATCTAAAATTTTAGAAAGTGGATTTTATTGGCCAACATTGTTCAAGGATGCTAAAGATTTTGTTCAGAATTGTGATAATTGTCAGAGAACAGGAAATATAAGTCGAAGAGATGAGATGCCATTGAAAAACATCCTTGAAGTAGAGCTTTTCGTTGCTTGGGGTATAGATTTCATGGGACCATTTCCTACATTTAACGGTAATAATTACATTCTGGTTGCAGTTGATTATGTTTCAAAATGGGTTGAAGCTAGCGCATATAGTAAGAATGATGCTAGGGTAGTAGCTAAGTTTCTTAAGCAATTATTTAGTAGATTTGGAGTACCTAGGACCATTATTAGTGATGGAAGTTCACATTTCATCAATAAGACTTTTGAAAGCTTGATGCAAAAATATGGAGTAAGTCATAGGATTGCTACCCCATATCACCCTCAAACTAGTGGTCAAGTAGAAATTTCTAATCGGGAAATTAAGTGGATCCTCGAAAAGACTATCTCAAATTCTAGGAAAGATTGGTCTACTAAGTTAAACGATGCATTATGGGCTTACAGGACAGCTTTCAAGACACCTATTGGTATGACTCCCTATAAGTTAGTTTACGGAAAGGCTTGTCATTTACTAGTAGAATTAGAGCATAAAGCTTTATGGGCTTTGAAGAATTTGAATATGGATTTAAACAAAGCCGGTGATAGAAGAAAGTTGGATTTAAATGCACTGGAAGAAATGCATTTGTCATCTTATGAAAGTGCAAAAATCTATAAAGAGAAAACAAAATGATGGCATGATGCTAAGATTCATGAAAAGAAATTCAAAGTCGGGGATAGAGTTTTATTATATAATTCTAGAATTTGTTTATTCCCTGGAAAACTCAAATCTCGTTGGAAAGAACCATATGAAATTACTCAAATATTTGGTAATGGAGCATTGGAATTGAAATCTGAACATGGAGAAATATTTCGGGCCAATGGTCAACGATGAAACCTTATCTTGAAAATAAATTTGAACACCAAAACGTTGATGTTCAATTACTATCTTCACCATGAATTCCCAAGGTACTATAGTAAATATTTATTGTTTATATTTAACAAATTTGTGTTTGTGTTTCTAAGTTTTTATAGGTGCAAGTCTAAAAATTGAAGAAATTTGAAGGACAAAGAGGTTCGCGATCGCGACATATTTCACTCTCATGATCACTGGAGAATAAAAGTTTCTGTTTCTTTCATGAGGAGAGTCACGATCGCGATTGGCCTTTGCGATCGCGACATGGCAGAATTATAACCGTTCAACTCACGAACTAACACCTGACAGATGGCTTAAACCGCCATTAACGACTAGTTTTGACCCCAAACAGCTATAAACCCATTAATGACTAATTAGAGACCAAATATACCTCTATAAATTGGTCCAAGTTGAACTCTAGCCACCACACCTTCTAAAAAGCCTTCAAACTTCTGAAATTTCTACTCTTCTACATTCAAATATATAAACCTTTTTCAATCCTTTATCTTCAAACCAACATGACTCGTGTGAAAAGAGCAGCGCAAAAGAGAAGTACACAATCGATTCAAGAAGAATTCGATTGTCCATTCCAGTTAAGGACGAGAGAAGAAGGCAAGAGATTTCAAAAACTAAGCAAATTGGATATCACCGAGATGATATTCCTCGATCTGGTTTTGTTGGAAACTCTTAATCTCCGACAATATATGGAGACTTACCTTTCAATTCTTGGACTTTCAAAATTTGTGGATATGCGATTCCCATAAAATCGAGATTGGATTCTCGAATGTTTGGTGACATTCGATTATGAAGATTCAAGGAAGAGGGCGATTCAGTTTTAGAATCAAAGATAGCAATACACCGTTACAAGAGAGATGATGAGTGCTTGGTTCAGTTTCGAGATTGCCAATTCAGCAAGTATGACAGACTCATTTCAACCGAACCGAGTTTGGGAAAATTTGTCAGGTAAGAGAGTCTTCGATCCCAAGAATTCTCCTAACAAACTGATTAAGGATGAATGTATTCTCCTTCTCCATAAATACCTTTCCACTTCGGTATTTTGTCAAGTCGAGAATACTAAAGTTCAAAAGAAGGACTTGTTTGTTCTTTCATGAGCAATGATGAAGCAAAAAGTGGAATTTGGGAATATAATTTGGAATATGATGAAGAAGAACTCAACGAGCATGAGGAGTAAAATTGGAGCGGTCGAAATTATCACCGCTATAGTCTTGAGAGCAAGAGGTGAACTCCCCTATGTTCAACAACCGGGTGAGTATTTTCGATAAATGGATGGAAACTATTTGAAGAACACTAGATTACTCCAAGAGCACAATGGTGTTTATTCTTTATATTCCTACTTCAACCGCACCAAGAAGCTCAACTTAACTCAAGAAGATTCTTCCGTTGGACCATTAAATCCATCCGTGAACCGTCACAAAGGAAAAGAACCGATGACCGAAGTTGAAGAAGAAAATGAAGATGAAGAAGCTCCGGAAGATAGGAAAGCTAGTATCCAACTTAAGTTGGATAATTGCCAAGCGGAACTTGGAGTCATGAAGAGAGATATGAAGATTCTTAAGAAAAGTAATAAATCGATGCTTCGAAAATTACTTTCATTCTTTAGAAAGCAAAATTGTCAATTCACTCCTAGTCCACCGGATTGTCCTTCAAAATAAACGGGTTTTATCTTTCCTTAGCTTTAATTTCAATTATTTTTTTTAGACTAGCTTTAGCTCTAGTAGTTTACTTTAGATTTTTATAATGTCTCACAATGAGGACATTGTGTTCTTTAAGTGTGGGGGGCCATTTGTAAAAATCCCGTAAAATCCAAAAAAATGAATAAAAGTTAAAAATCGAAGAAATTTGAAAATTTTTCTTGATATTTTGTTAGTTATACATTATCATTTCTTATACTTTACTAACAATTGTCCAAGGTTATTGTGAGTGTTAGGTTTTACAAGTTTGATGTTAGTGCAAAAATTGAGCG
>CATIWQ010098240.1:0-70890 GCA_949673415.1 Euphorbia schlechtendalii | reverse complement strand
ATATTTATTTATTTATTTTATTTTTGTGTTTTTTTTAAGTTAGTGTCGTTTTAAAATAAAAGAAAACTTTTTGAATTTTAACATTTCACGCTTGCGACCTGTTTCGCGCTCGTGAATGGAGTTGTCAAAACATTTTATTTCTGTCTAAGTGAAAGTTACGATCACGACGATCCTTTTCAATCGCGATATGCGCGATTTCCCAGTAGTTATTGTTGTAACGTCTCTTTTTGTAACGGGTATATTAGATATATATCCATTGAAAAAGAAACATACCTTATTTCCTATATATACGTAAGTATTTTCCTAGTTGATTTTCACAAATCAATCACTCTTTTTCACAACTTCAATCTCTTGCAAAATAAATTTTCTCTGTTTTTCCCAAAATCAAAACACAAACCTTTGTTTATTCTTGAATTAAATTTCAATTGCTCTAAAGAAATCAGTAGCAACCAAGGGAAAGAATAAATTGGTCAATCAATAAACCAAGTATGGATGTCCTTTTCCGATCTATGGTGAAGAAGAAGTTGAGAGATACATGAGGATTAAGAACATTGATTTCCAAGGTACACTCTTCTATGATCCTACTTTTGCAATTGATGTTGGAATACATGCGGAAGTAGAGGAATACTTTTCATTATTTGGGTTGGAAATCTTTGTGAACATGCGTTTCCCGTTTAACAAGGAATGGGTCCTTGAGTTTTTGGTTACTATTAAGGAGGATGGCAATTTTCTCAAAAGGAAATTTAGGAATGAAGGGAATGAGTATAAGTTCAATTTAATGGATTTGATTAGGTGGTTTAGTTTTGGAGAAACTGATGAAGAGGTTAAAAAGGATGACGATTATGATCTAGCAATTGTATAGACTGAGTTAACGAGATTGGATCGATACAATACCAAAAAATCATCCAACAAAAACATTCAAAGTAACAGCCTTCTTTACCTTCACAAGTTTATCTCTCAAAGTCTTTTCTTTCGACACGAGACTACCAAAGTGTCGATGAAAGATTTTGGTTGTATTAGAGTGTGCCATTTCGCAATAAGGCCAAAGTTTCCGATTTACATGTTGGAATCCATCACTAGTCTTACTACACATAAAAAGGCTAGAGTTGAAGGTGTGAATACAATTTGCAGAATTATTTTACCGATATAGTCCTAGAGAAAATTCAACTTTATGGGAGGAGTTTACATGAAGAGAGCGGGATTAGTTAAGGAAGAGCAAGGGAAATTTACGTTTTTACCATATGGAGTAAGGGTTAGGAAGTAAAGACCGACAGAAGAATCTACTTCTCGAGAGAACCAATTCGATGAAGGCATTGAAGATGTTCAAATTGGAAGTAGTGAAGCGAGACAAGCCTCCAGGAGTACACAAGCTAATGAAGATACTTGGAGAGGAAAGTTCGTGAATGACGTCGATCAAGCATGCCTTGATATAGCTTCCATACAACAAGATGTTCCTCAACTCACAAAATCCACTATGTCCTTGAATCGGAAGTTAAATTCATACTTCAAGAAGTAGAATATGGATATCTAACCTAGTCCTCCAGATTCAAGTTCGGAAGAATGAAAATAACTGGGTTCAAATTTCTTTTTCTTTCTTTTTCATTTGCTTTGTGTGTTTAGTTTTCTTTTTTGTTTCTAGTTAAGTCTCTCACAACGAGGACATTGTGTTCTCTAGTGTGGGGGGGGGGGGCACTAGCATAAAATCCAAAAAAATCAAATAAAATTAAAAAATTGAAGAATGAAAAATTTTCTTGATTTTGTCTTGTTTATACCTTATCCATACCTATACTATACTAACATATGTTCTAAGGTTATTGTGAGTGTTAGGTATTACAAGTTCGATGTTGGTGCAAATTTCAAACAAAAATATTTGTTTCGAGTATGAGCGCACCTTGAGAGAGTGAATGCTTTAGTAGATTGGCACAACATTTAGCATTTGGCAAGGATGAGTGGTGAGTAACATTCAAAAGCAACATTCCAAGTAAGTTTCGATATATATTTCAATGCAACATGAATTAATATAAGTTATATAATTTAGTTTAATGCTACCGATAAGTTTTGAGTGGAGTAATATCTAGTAGTATTCTTACTATGAGTTTTATATGCTATTCTTAAATACGTCCTATAAGTATTGAGTGTGTCTAAAGTGTAGGAAAACTATAGCTATAATACTTTGAAAGTGATCAATAAAGGATGATGGTATTGAGAGAAAAATAAAAAGAAAGAGAGGATAACCAATGAGTTATGCTAAAAGTGAGGAATGGTACGGAATAAAAATTGCAACCATTCAATGAGTGAAAAAAAGAAAAAGTAGCATAGCATGAAAAATGGGTGCAAAGTACAAATCTGTACTTCAAAAACATACGCTTAATACTTAAAAAAAAGAGAAAGTGGTATGGAGCATAAAATGCAACCATTAAAAAAGGGGAGAGTGGTATCAACCACTAAGAGTGTTTAGCACCCTAGGTTACCTAAAAATTCCTTGAGATAAATTTTTCCAAAGCATGCTCCCTTTGTCCCTTATACTTATACAATACTTAAGAGAAGGAAATATTCAACCGAGCATATGACGCTTATATGAAGACGCAATTCAGTTGGCCCTCCATTAAGAGCAAAGGTATGCAACTAGACTTTATAAATTGCACATTACTAATTTGTGGGAAATTTCATATACTTTACTTGAACGTGGAAATGTGGGAATGTGGTACTCATTACAATAGTCTTTCGCCAAATGAGGTACGAACTTGAATTACTATTTTGTTCACTTCTATTGTGTTTACCTTGGGGACAAGACAAAAGTTAAGTGTTGGGGTGTGATAAGTGTATAATTACACTTATTATCTTGATATTTTTACTCATAAAATGATGTGCTTTGGAGTCATTTTATACTTCATATAAAAGATTTCACGTGGATGTAGTTATTTTTTATGCAAGTGTAGAAACTAGGTGAATCTTGTGAGTGAAATGTTCAAAGTTAGAATTCTATGCAAAAAGATGCATGGAATGCACGAAATTGGCTTAGGATGGAAGTTATCAAAGATCTGTAAAGTTGCAGAAAACCATAAGTCACGACCATGTCACGATCGTGATTCCCACTCGCGATTGGCCAAATAATGCTCGCAACTATCTATCATGATCATGACTTATCATTTTTCACAAATAGTAAGTTACCAACTTACATTCATGATTGTAACATGTATGTCACGCTTGCGAATTGTGATGGGTTTGATAAACTCTTCCCAACTTCCAACAGCCAGAAGAGAACGATCAACAACCATCAATCTCCATCAATTGTCAGACAAAGAGACACCTTTTGGAGACAATGCAAAAATGAAAAGGTGCCTATCAATTGAAGATAAGGATGAAATCTTGCATCAAATCACATTAAAGATAATGCAACCCTTCACCAATGGACATGACTATTCATTTCGATAAACGCAACCTTTCACACTCTATAAATAGAGGTTCAAATCAACCATTTTATGGAGGCATGAATGCATGGGGAGTAGCAGATGTTATGATATATGATGGATAGAGAGTGAAAGTTATATAGATTTTGCTAAGTTCAAAGTGTTAGAGAGAAAAATGTATAAGTGATTCGATTCTTGTTTTAATCACTATATTTCTCAACAAATTTGAGCGATTGTTGTATGAGTGTAATTGCAAAGCACTTATCAATAAAAGTTTCTATTCTTCAACATTCATTGTTCAATATTCACAAGGAATAGCATCCTAACGGAGGTTCTGTACGAGTCAAAGCAGAATTCAAATTAGACACAGGAATTGCGGGAATTGACGACTTCCGTTAAAGAGTGGATATGGTTTGATCAACTTTAGCTTTCACTAGCATACCTTACAACTTTACTTTGTTTTCTACTTATACTTTCTAATTCCAAATTTATGATATTATCTATGTGTCATAACGAGTATTTCTTCTTGCGTCACTTATATTAATGAAGTTATATTCTTTCCAGTGGACTTTAAGAGTAGTCATTGGATCTGTGATTATAACGTTGTTTAGGGAGCCAATATTTTTGAAGTGGTAACTTGCTAAATATGGCTATGTGAGAGCGAGCCGTACTAAGAATAGTATTATTGTTGTCCAGGTTTTTATAAGTGTCATAGTTTGTTTAACCTAGATTTAGAAAAGTCATTTCATGTGTAGCTCTACGGTGAATTATATGATATTTGGGCGTCTAGAACCGAGTTTTTTGAAGTTATCTAGTTCATAAAACATGCTTGATTATTTTGCACATTTTACTCCACTATAGTTGTTCTTAGGGAATATCTATATGCTTTGCATCTTCTCTAATCTACTCATGCATCTATCCATTTATCAGTCTACCATTCAAAACCTTCAACTTATTTTATTTTCTTTTATTTCGTAACTCTAGTTGATCCTTAGAACCGAATTCCTTCCCTATGGGATCGATATCTTTTAAAACTACATCGCAATTGTATACTTAAAGTTATCATCATTTTTCTATTTGATAAGCGATACTAACAACACCTGTTCATATTTAGAACTATTATATTATTAGTAGAAAAGTGGTGAACAATGACGTGTGCCACACTGAAGCCACAAAGAGTCTCTTTAGACTTTGTAAAACTCAAAGCTTTTCACTTTTCTCTTGACGATACCACCAACGACTAGTTTTGCTATCTAGCACTAAGATCAATCACAACATGGGTAGAGATGTCCAATGTATTTTTAGAAAAATTCTTTCCACTAACAAGAGCAACCACTTTGAGAAGACATATTTGTGCAATGAGGATGAAGGATACAGAGAATCTCCATGATTTTTATGAGAGATATTAGCACCTCGTTGCTTTGATGCCCTCCTCACGGTTACACATCACAAGCTTTAATCCAAATCTTTTTATGAAGGACTCCCCGAGACTAGGAAAGAAATCATTGATGTAGCAAGCAGAGGAGCCCTCATCAACAAGTTTCCCACAATAGCTTGGGAACTTATAAAGAATATGGTGGATAATGCTCAACAGTTTGGTGACTGTGACCACAGATCTACCACAAGGATAGTTAGCAAGATCAACGGTTATGAACTTAATGACAAGATAGACGATTTGTTTAAGCTTGTCCACGCTATGGCCGTCAAGAATGAAGTCATTAAAGCTTGGAAGATTTGCATAAAGACCATGCAACAGATGAATGTCCTCACATTTGAGTTTTGGTGTTTGAGAAAGTTCACGCAACGGGGTTACTATGGAATAGGAAAACGTATGTATAACCTCAATAAAGGAGTCAAGCTTCTTGGCGAGTAAACCTTATATTGGGATGGGGCAATAATAACCTCCAACAACCACAAGGACCATAGAATTAGGTCGCATTAAGACCTCCACAACATATGTTACCACTCCTACTGAGGTAACCCCAACAACAAGTCGCGCAACAACAATTCAATAATTCCTCTCAAAGGAATCCCTGTAACTTGTTAAATTCTCTCGCGTAGATTACACACAAGAGGTTCAAGATGATCAATGACCAGATTAGAGGGTTGCAAGGTAATTTTACCAACCTAGAAAAGTAAATGACTCAAATATCACACTCTCTCTCCAACATCGAAAGCTGGGGAATCTTCCATCTCAAATGGAAGAAAATCTAAGGTAAAATGTAAGTGTGATCACTTTAAGGAGTGGAAAGGAGGTAGAGATATCGTTACCAAGAGCAGAGGAAGAAGAAGAGATAGTAGTGACTCCTGCTTAAATGAAAGAAACAATGATCTGACCGATACCAAACCCCCCTTTCTTATAGAGACTTGAGAAGACAAAGAAGGTGAAGGAGGAGAAGGAAATTTTTGAGACTTAAAGAGAAGTATAAATCAACACCCCATTGCTTGATGTGATCAAGCAAATGCCTAAATATGCCAAATTCCTCAAAGAGCTCTACACTAACAAAAAGAAGTAGCAGGACCTAGATAAGGTCTTGATGGGAACATATGTTTCTGCAGTGATCCAGCGCAAGTTACCCCCAAAGCTCAAGGATCAAGGGATGATTGCAATTAATTTCACCATAGGCCAAGTTGGGATACAAAAGGCCATGTGTAATCTCAGTGGTTGATGAACGTCATGCCATCTTCCATCTACAATCAAATATCAGCCAACCACAAAATGCCCCTTAAAGAGATAAAGATTATCTTGTAACTCGTGAAACGTTTTTTTATCTACCTAGAGGGAGTCTTGGAAGACATACTTATCAAGGTAAATGATTTTGTTTTTCCAACTGACTTTTACGTTCTTAATATGTGTGATGCAGATAAGAAGGGGAGCACATATTTATTGCTTGGGAGACCATTCTTGAGTAGTGCAAAGATTAAGATTGATGTACATAATGGGTCTCTGTCGGTGGAATTCAATGGTGAGACTATTAGATTCAACTTTTATGATGCTATGAAGACCCCAACAGAATATTCAGGTATTTGTATCATTGACAACTTTGATCCCATTATCCAACAAATATTTGACTTGAATCTCTCCGATGAATATTTGGTTGCCTTAACCAAAACTCTTGACATAGAGAATCTTGATGATATGCGCTTCAATAAGAAAGTGGAGGAAGCAATTTTCAATCTCAATCTACTTCCACACATGGAGGGACCGGAACCTATATTTGATGTTCCCACATTCAAGAAACTCATTCCTTCCATCACCCAACCACCAATACTTGAACTCAAGAGCCTCCTCAATCACCTCAAGTACACCTACTTAGGAGACAAGGAGACGCTGCTGATGATAATTTCAAATAAGTTGAGTTCCGAAGAGGAGAAACAACTGGTTTCTTTACTCCAACAATATAAAGAGGTAATTGGGTGGACTATCCCTAATATAAAAGGGATTAGTCCCACCACTTGCATGCACAAAATCAACTTGGAGAAAGACACAAAGACCTACCACCAACCATAAAGAAGACTTAACCCACTCATGATGGAAGTTATTATGGAGATTAACATAATTTACCCCATTTCTGATAGCAAATGGGTTAGCCCAGTTCAAGTAGTCCTTAAGAAAACAAGTATCACGGTGATTGAAAATGAAGCGGGAGAATTGATTTGAACAAGAGTACAAAATGGGTGGAGAGTTTGCATAGACTATAGAAAGCTCAACGCCGCAACTAAGAAGGATCACTTCCCACTCCCATTCATTTATCAAATGCTAGAGAAATTTAGAGGAAAGTATCATTAACGGTGCTTTAATGGAATGTCAAGATTCTATAAAATCTTGGTAACACTAGAAGATCAAGAAAAGACCACTTTTACAAGTCCTTTTGGAAATTTTGCTTATAGAAGGATGCCTTTCCTTCTCTGTAACGCTCCCGTGATTTTCTAGTGATGTATGGTAAGTGTCTTTTTTGATTATGTAGAGAGCATCATTGAAGTCTTTATGGATAACTTTACAGTATATGGAGACTCGTTTATAGCATGCCTAAACAACCTTGGTAAGATCCTTGAACGATGTATTGAATCTAATTTAGTACTTAGCTATGAGAAATGCCATTTTATGGTGGATGAAGATATGATTTTAGGTCATGTTGTTTCTAAAAAAGGGATCGAGGTAAATAAAGATAAAATTGATATCATCCAATCTATACCTTAGCCTTCTTCTGTGAAAGAAGTTATGTCTTATCTTGGCCATGTAGGTTTTTATCGTAGGTTCATAAATAACTTCTCCAATATCACGGAGCCCATGTGCCAACTACTTCAAAAAGATGCTGACTTTGAATTCGGAGATCCTTGTAAGAAAGCCTTTGATGTCTTCAAGGAAAAGCTAATCTCTACACCAATTCTTCAACTTGCAAATTAGGACTACCCCTTCGAGATCATGTACCATGCAAATGATAAGGTAGTGGGAGCAGTTTTAGGGTAACAGATTAGAAAGGAGCCTTATGTATTATATTACACCTCTAGGAGAATCGATGTAGCTCAAAGGAACTACACCACCACTGAAAAGGAACTCCTTACAATAATTTTCACTTTAGAAAAATTTTATTCTTACCTCCTTTGTCAAAGGTCATTGTGTATTCAGATCATGCAGCATTGCGTAACTTAATGACCAAGAAGGCTACCAAAAGGAGACTGATCCATTGGATTCTCCTTCTACAAGAATTTGACATAGAGATTAGAGATAAGAAAGGGATAAAAAAATCTAGTCGCGGACCATCTCAGTAGACTCAGCAACTCAAAGGAATAACGGGAGGTGAATGATGAATATCCTAATGAGAATCTCTTTGACAACACAAAGGC
Source organism: Euphorbia schlechtendalii (assembly GCA_949673415.1). NCBI lineage: Eukaryota > Viridiplantae > Streptophyta > Magnoliopsida > Malpighiales > Euphorbiaceae > Euphorbia > Euphorbia schlechtendalii. The sequence continues at coordinate 62,632 of CATIWQ010098240.1, read as the reverse complement.
TCACTAGTGTGTTGATTTAGTTAACTTCATCACCACCGGGAGGCTCCCTGACCACTTCACGCGCAATGATAAATACAAGATGAGAGAGAAGTGTAAAACCTAAGTAAATAGTACTTCATAGTACTTGAATGTTTTGGAAATAGCAAATTGACTAGGAAAGTGAAATTAATTGAGTACTAAGTATACTCTTAAATAATGAAGCTGACTTGAGTTTGTTTAAGGAAAAACAATTTAGTTTGCTAAGTAATTAATTAAGTTACAGCTTAAAATAGGAAAAGTTGAGTTTGTACTGAGTGCTACATAGTTTAGAAAGATATCAACTCAGTTGTGCTAAGTTAGCTTTTATTAATTAAAAGCTAAAATGTTTGACACTTAAAGAATTAAATGATATTGTGCTGCTAACCTGTTCTATGAGAAATGGAATATTCTTTAAATGCTTTTTAGGTTAAAAAGCGCTGAAATTAAAGAAGATTTCCAGTGGTCCTCACAAGACAAAAGGTGTCAGTATGGAATGTTGGAGATTCCTCACTAAAGTCCAAGACAAAAGGAATTCTCAAACATGCGTTGTTTCTCAGTGTCTCTATGAGACTCTGCAAGCGTCAGCAATGTCAACCAATCTCAAGATTCCACGTTGCATTTCGTGTGCCTCTCTACCTGATTATTTTGCTTGAAGACAAACAAGATTTTTTCAATGGAATTTTATCATGCCTGAACGTTCGAAATTTCTATCTCTAAACATCCTAGAATCTGTCTCCAACGGGAGTATTTGAAAAATATAAAGAGAAGAGAAATTGAAGAACTGCAAGGATGAAAAGTTTGCAACAGCTACTTTGTAAAGCTTCAAGTATAAATAGAAAACTAAAGTAGATGTTTAAACTTGGTGAATCACCTCGAATTTCTTTAAGAGCTGAAACTCTGCGCAAATACTCCCAACTTCAAGAAATTCCAAATTCAAGCAAATCAGCAAACAACCATTGTCAATCTGTCTGTAATAGAGAAAATCACTCTTAGATTTAACATTGTAAGGATTCAACAATTTATAAGTTGAATTCTATTTTCAAACTTATTATTCAAATCTGAGTGTCAGTTTGGGAAGGGTACCCAAACTGAGTTGAGTGGTAGTTAGAAAGAAAGGTACTTTCTGTAAAACGTGTCTAATCATTGTAAAGGTTGCTTTACCTAAATAAGGAACGAACACTGGTTGATTTAAGATCGGAGAAGGAATTCAGGGACTGGAGGTAAGCTTGGGAACAAACCAGGATAAAACTAGGGGTTGAAGTTCTAAAATTGGTTTAGCATTTATTGCTTTCAAACTCATTCATCATTCTTTCCGAACTTATCATTTTGCTTGAAAAACCAATCCGAGCTGAATAGAGTACTTAGCTAGCGATTGAAGATAAATTGTCTAGTGAAGCTAAGTATTTTATAAGTTTTTAGACCCGCTCAGCACATCATCACTCAGCATGCATCTAAAAACTTAACTTGTTTAAATATTTTCATAAATTTAAAAAGTAACCAAGAAGCGCACTCACCCCTCTCTACAAGTTTTTATAAGCTATCTAGGACCAACAAGTGGTATCAGAGTAAGTGCTCAACTTATTGATTAACTATCTTTGAGTAAAGATCCATAAATGGCTTACAATAACTATAACTCTGGTTCGGGATAGACAGTTCTCTTGAAGGAGGGAATGTTTGTTACTAGACCTCCGTTGTTTCACGTTTTGGAAAAGTCGCATAAAAAATTTTATTCAATCTTAAAGTATGCAAGCATGGCTCATAATCGAGCTTGGCCCCAGAGTTCCCACTATTATGAGAAATGGGGTTCATGTTTCAGTAGATACAAAGGACTACAATGACACTGATCTCAGGCTTCTCAAAGAAAATGTCACAGGGATTAATTACTTACAATGTGCGCTAGATCTTACTAAATTCAATAGGGTTTCGAGCTACGAGACAGTATAGGAAATCTAGAGAAAGCTGGAGATTACCTACGAGGGGACAGGCAAGGTCAAAGAGTCAAAGATCAATCTCATGCTGAGGGAGTATGAGATGTTCTCAATGGGTGCCAGCGAGGGTATTCAAAGTATGAATACCAGGTTCATTAACATTGTTAATGAGTTGAAGAGATTAGGGAAGGACATCACCGAGGAAGAGCTCGTGAAAAAGATTCTCCGCACTCTTACCTTAGAGTGGGATTCTAAGAAGAGCGTAACTGAGGAGGCTCATGATCTTAAGACCTACAGATATGATGAGCTAATATGCACCTTGCTGACTCATGAGATATCTCTAAGGAAATATTTTGATGACTTCGAAAGGAGTCACGGCAAGGAAAGAGAGGGCAAAGCCATTGACCTAAAAGCTCATTTGATGAATCCACAAGCTGTGATTTTGATGAGCAAATGGCCTTTCTGACTAGGTGTTTCAAACACTTCATGAAGAAGTACGGGCAGTTCAACAAGAAGAAGTTTCTCGCTAAAATCAAGTCAACTCAGCACTGACGTAGAGCTGAGGAAGGACTCTAGAAGGAGCACAACAAAGACATCAAATGCTTTTGCTATGGAGAAAAAGGCCATATCCAATCAACCTATCCAAAGACCAAGAAAGATAGATTCAAGAAGAGGTTCGCTAAGATGAATGAGGCACTTGCTACCACCTAAAGTGATTCAGAAGGATCCTCCTCATTTGATGAGGAATCAACTAACTCCACCAACCTCTACTTAATGGCCATCGAGAATGAAAGGGGCGAAAGGCTCAGCATCTACCTCATGTAGAGATCAAACTGTTGTTGACTCTGAAGCTTAGAGTAACAAAGGAAAGGCTCCTCAAGATGAGGTACTGTGAGCGGATGACACTGAGAGTGATGGGCTGAGAGTGTGCAAATAAGAGGCGTGGTCCACCAGGGTGTTTTGTTGAAAATGAAAATGTACCAGGTCGTGGACCCGAAAAGGTTTGAAAGAGAAAGCTAAAACATATTTTTAGATTAGTCAAACCCAAATCCACCGTCTCTTAGTGTAGAGTCACCACCTAGATTAGCTCTTTCCAGGAATTTGAGTCTCGTGAGGCTTAACGTCAAAGGGACGACCCATTAAGACACAGAGATTCGGGTTCGAGATAAGTTGCTTATTTCTTATTGGATCACATTGTATTATATCTATAGAAAATTATATTTCTTAACTATGCATATTTGCACTTTTTCGATTTATAAAGTATGATTTAAAGCGCATGCGAAAAGCAATAAAATCATACATAAAGAGATAAATAAATGTGAGAAAGTAAGGATTAAAATTACATAACTTCAGGGGATGCAACCTCCCACCTAATCTATTAATTACAATTCTAAAAATTATTGAAATTGCGATACCCAAAGGAAAATAAAACCTAGGCACACATCTAAGCTGCATCCACAATGGTTAGCACATGGTATATAGTACAACATGAATATTTACACATATGTTCGATTTGATTTTGAGAAGGCCCGTACAACCTAATTAAAAACATTGATGATTGAAAATTCTTGTTTAAAAATTATATGATTCATTTTGTTTACAGATATGTTGATCATTTTTTATTAGTGAAAATGATCGCATGGCAAAAATGTGAGGTCTGTTATTTGGGAATAAATTTAATTCCCTTCGTGGGGGTAATCTAACATGAATATTCTTAACTTAAAAGAAGTAGAAAATAAAAAGGAGAAATATTACATTGATATTTATATTACAAAAGAAAGCAAAATACTCCTAGGTCAACATGTAAAATAACATAGGAAACATGAGATGAAGCAACTCTAGGAAATCAAAGGCTTACCCTTTCGGTATGAATCCACTTCGACGTATCTGTTTGATCCCCGGGAGTGATCCTCGTTCATTTTTTTAGTTGTGTTTGTGTGGAAAATAATTGTTTATTTCTCCTAAAGATAATCAAACTCGGGTTATAAATTTGTTTTAGACCCGAGAGTATATGAGGATTTTTGAAGAAAAAAGAGAGTTGATTTGAAAATCGTAAAGTTTAGGAATCCAAACGTGTTTAGGATCCAAATTATTCAATGAATTTTTTACGGAAAATATTTTCGTAACTTTTCTTGTTGTTCTTCTTGAGAAAATCAAACTTTTCTAAAATTTTCTAGGGCCCCTTCAATCCAAAAATACCCCGTATATATATAGGGTAAAAACCCAACTCGGGCTCGCTGGAATTTTCTAGTGAGGGGCTCACTTCTTGGCTCATTGGAAATGAGCGAGCCGACTTGCCGGGCTCGTCAGTCCAACGAGCCTAGTCGTTTTGGGCTTTTCTCGATATTTTTTTTATATTTTATTTATTTGTTTAATTTTTCAATTTTTATTGATTGATTTAACTTTAAAAGATTAAATCCTTAACATAAGTTGTCGACGAGGAACATTCCCATTCGAAGATCTTCAGATAATCGAAAATTGTGATTCAAGGATAAAAATCCCGAAAAGCCATCATCATTGAACGTGCTAACTAGTACAAAATCCCATGCTCACAACTGCCCCTCGTGTGATCATTGCTGATTGTATAACCAGTATGATCACACAAAATAAGGGATTGAGAGTATACCTGATCAGTGCGACTGGTGATTTCTTTATCCCTGAGGTGGGCCTTCCTTTCTGGCACCGTGTCTTCGTGGGATTGCCCATTTCTTTCTTTGGAATCTCTTACTATTTGATGCCCCTTGTGAGCGGGTCGACCGTTTCTTTCTACGATGTCCCTTTAGTAGTTTGGAAACCATTTCATTTTTTGGTTGCGGTGATCTCAAGATTTTGACTATACTCGTTCTAATAGGCTTAAATTTGGTAACGGTGCCAAAAACCTTATTACTTAGTTTTCTACCGATAAGATAAAAGTTCAAAATATGAATAGGTGTTGTCAATACCGCTTGTCAAATAGAAAAATGGTGACCACTGTAAGTATACAGTTTCAAAGTAGTTTTAAATGATACCGATCCCACAGGGAAGGAATTTCGGTTCTAAATACCAACTAGAGTTACGAAAAAAACAAAATAAGATAATTTGAATTGGAGGGTTTGGATGATAGATGGATAAATAGATAGATGTATGAAAAGACTAGAGAAAATGTAAAATATATGGATGTTTCCTAAGAACAAGTTTAGTAGAGAAAAACATGCAAAATTATCAAGAATATTTCGTACACTAAATAACTTCAACAAATACGGTTCTAGACGCCCTAACATTCAATAATTCACCGCAGACCAACACATGAGATGACTTTTTTAAATCTAGGTTTAACGAATTATGACACTTATAGGAACCTAGATAACTATAATACTATGCTTAGTATGGGTCGCTCTCACATAGCCATATTTAGCAAGTTACCACTCCAAAAATGTTATCTCACTAAACAACGTTATAATCACAGATCCAGTGATTATACACAATCTTATCAACCCCAAAATCACTCTTAAAGTTAACTTGAAAGCATATAACTCGTAAGATGAAATACTCGCTATGACTCATCGACATATCATAAATTTCGAAATAGAAAGTATAAGTAGAAAATAAAGTAAAGTTGTAAGGTATGCAAGTGAAAGCTAAAGTTGATCAAACCGTATCCACTCTTTAATGGGAGTCATCAAATCCCGCAATTCCTGCGTCTACTTTGAATTCAGTCTCGACTCGTACAAAACCTCCGCCAGGATGCTATTCTTTGTGAATTTTTCATAAAAGAATGTTGATGAATGAAAACTTTTATTGATAAGTGCTTTGCAATCACACTCATACAACAAATGCTCGAATTTGTGTAAAAATATAGTAATCGAAATAAGAATCGAATCACTTATACATTTTTCTCACTAGGACTTTAAATTGAAATCTAGATATTTTCGCTCTCTATCTATACACGCATACTATCTATTGTCATGAACCATGCATCACATGTACCACACTATTGTACCACACACATGCAAATGACTAGTCTTGAACCCTATTTATAAAGTGTAAAGGGTTGCGTCTATCCAAACGAAGAGTCATATCCATTGGCGAAGGGTTGCATCACTTCAATATGATTGGATGGAAAGATTCATCCTCATCCACAATGGAAAGGCACCTTTTTATTATCGGTTGACTTCCAAAAGGTATCTTTTTGGTTGGCAGTTAATGGCTGTTGATCATTGTTATTTGGCGGTTAGTAGCTGAATAGAGATAACTAATAACTATCACAAGTCGCAGCCGCAAATCACATGTCACGATCGTGAAAATGATTTGTAACTTTCTGCTTATGAAGAGTAACAATTCGTGACCGTGAATGGGTGTCACGATTGTGAACCATGATTTTCTTCATAATTCTTCTTTGCAACTTTGCCAAATCCTTGTATTCCACGCATCGTTTTGCACATTTTTCACACTTTTTACATAGAATTCCATCTTTGATCATTTTACTCTCAAGATTTACCTAGTTTTTGCATTTGCATAAAAAACAACTACATACCACGTGAATCTTTTATATGAAGTATAAAATGAATCAAAAACATATTGTTTTATGAAAATGTCATGATAATAAGTGTAATTATACACTTATCACACCCCCACACTTAACTTTTACCTTGTCCTCAAGGTAAACACAACAGAAGTGTATAAAATAGTAATTCAAGTTCATACCTCATTTGGCGAAAGACTATTGAAGTGAGTACCACATTCCCATGTTGCATAAAGTTTAATTAAAAGTTCAAAATTTCCCATAAATTATTAATGTGCTATTTATATAGTTTAGTTGCATACATTTGCTCTTAATGGAGGGTCAACCGAATTGTGTCTTCATATAAGCGTTATAAGGTTGCTCGAATATTTCCTTCTCTCAAGTATAGTATAAAGTATAAAGGACAAAAGGAGCACACTTTTAACAAATTGATCTCAAAGCATTTTTTGGTAACCTAGGATGCTAAACACTCTTAGTGGTTGCATTTTATACTCCATACCACTCTCCCCTTTTTTAGTGGTTGCATTTTATGCTCCATACCACTTTCTCTCTTTTTTTCTATATTAAGCATATGTTTTTAAAGTACAGATTTGTACTTTGCACCCATTTTTCATGCTATACTACTTTTTCTTTTTTTCTTTCATTGAATGTTGTAGTTTCTGGTCCGTACCATTCCTCACCTTTTGCATAACTCATTGGTTATCCTCTCTTTCTATTGATTTTTTCTCTCAATACCCTCATCCTTTATTGATCACTTTCAAAGTATTATGGCTATAGTTTCCCAACACTTTAAATACACTCAATACTTATAGGAGTATTCGAGAATAACATATAAAACTCATAGTAAGAACACTACTAGATATTACTCCACTTAAAACTTATCGGTAGCATTAAACTAAAACTATACAACTTATACTAATTCATGTTGCATTGAAATATATATCGAAACTTACTTAGAATGTTGCTTTTGAATGTTACTCACAACTCATCCTTGCCAAATACTAAATGTTGTGCCAAAAGCACTCACACTTTCAAAGTGCGCTCAAACTCAAAACAAAATTTTTGTTCGAAATTTGCACTAACATCAAACTTGTAATACCTAAACATATGTTAGTATAGTATAGGTATGGATAATGTTTAAATAACACAAAATCAAGAAAATTTTCATTCTTCAATTTTTTTTAATTTTATTTAATTTTTTTTTAGATTTTTGGGTTTTTTTACAAATGCCCTCCCCCACACTAAAGAACACAATGTTCACATTGTGAGAGATTTTACTAAATATGAAAAATAATTACGAAAAACACATAAATGAAAAGAAAATAAAATGAAAAAGAAATTGAACCCGTTTTCAATCATCCGAACTTGAATCTGGAGGACTCGGCGAGATATCCATATTCTTCATTCTGAAGTATGAATTCAACCTACGGTTGAAAGAAATGTTGGATTGTGTAAGTTGATGATGTTGTATACCACTGATATTAAGAAAAGCGTTATTGACATCATTGATGAACTTTCCTCTCCAAGTATCTTCACTGGTATGTGTACTCCCGAAGGTTTATCTTGCTTCACTATTTCCGATTTGAACTTCTTCAATATCTTCATTGTATTGGTTTTCTCGAGAAGTAGATCCTTTTGTCGGTCTCAGCTTCCTAACCCTTACTCCATATGGTAGAAACGTAAATTTTCCTTTATCTTCTTTGACTATTCCCTCTCTCTTCATATATACTCCTCCCATAAAGTTAAATTTCTCTCTTGAATTATATTGGTATGGCAGTTTGATCTTCGCTCCCAAAATAATCCCGCAAATCATATTTGCACCTCCAACTCTAGCCTTTTTATTTGTACTAAGACTAGTGATGGATTCCAACATGTACATCGAAAACTTAGGCTGTAATTGCAAAACTACGCACTCCAATATAACCAAGTCTTTCATCGACACTTTAATAGTTTTGTGTCTAAAGAAAAGACTTTGAGAATAAACTTGTGAAGGTAAAGAAGACTGTTGCTCTGAATGTTTTTGTTGGACGAGTTTTTGACATCATATCGATCCAATCTAGTTAACTCAGTCCAAACACTCGTTAAATCATAATCTTCTTCATTTTCAATCTCTTCATAGGTTTCTCCTAAACCAAACCACTTAATCAAATCCATTAAAGTAAACTTATATTCTTCCCCTTCATTCCTAAATTTCCTTTTCAAAAAGTTCCCATCTTCCGTAACAGAAACCAAAAATTCGAGGACCCATCCCTCGTTAAACAGAAAACGAATATTCACAAAACTTTCCAACCCAAATAGTGAAAAATACTCCTCTACTTCCACATGAATTTCAGCATCAATTGTAAAAGTAGGATCATAGAAAAGTGTACCTTGGATATCAAAGTTCTTCATTCTCAAGTATCTTTCAACTTCTTCTTCACCATATATCGGAAAAGGGCATTCATACTTGGTTTGTTGGTTGACCAATTTGTTCTTTCCCTTGGTTGTTGTTGATTTCTTTAGAGCCATTGAAATTGAATTCAAGAGTTTAAAAGAAGGATTTGTGTTTTGATTTTTGGAAAAAAAAGAAAATTTGCTTTGCAAGAGATTGTAGTTGTGCAAAAGAGTGATTGATTTGTGAAAATCAATTAGGAAAATAGGGTAATTATTGCTGTTTCAACGAATATATATGATTTGTAACCGTTAGAAATAGAGTCGCTACAGCAATAAATGTTATGAAATTACACTAATCACGATCGTGAAAGATAGTAGCGATCGTGACTTTCTCTTTACAGAAATAGAATGTTTTGACATCTTAATTCACAAGCGCGAAATTGTTTGCAATCGCGAAATGTTTAAAATCCAAAAACTTTTGTTCTTTTCTTTTATTTCTAAAACCACACTAACTTAAAATACACACAAACAATAAAAATATACTACTATATAATACTATATATATATTTTGGAAAACATAAGAGATTTAAGTATCAATGGAGTTTCTCAACCCCTTGACTTCATATTAATGGATGAAATCCAACTTAACAACTTCTTGAATGCAAGCATCGATCAAGTCAAGTTTCACACATATATCTTCATCCATTAGATATTTATCAGCCTTATCCATGTTAAATTTAACAGTATCGTCACCTATCCTTAACTTAATTTTACCTTTCGACACATCTATCAATGCTTTGCCAGTATGCATAAAAGGTCTTCCTAAGATTATAGGACATTTTTCATCATATGCAAAATCTAGCACAACAAAGTCTGTTGGAAAAACAAACTTATCCACTTTAACTAGCACATCTTCTACTATGCCATATGGATGTTTAATAGACTGGTCGGCCAATTGCAAGACCATATTTATCCTTTTAACTTCATCATCAAGATTCAACTCTTTGAAGATAGATAAAGGCATAAGATTTATACTAGCCCCAAGATCACATAAACATTTTGGAAAAGAAATGTTTCCAAGTTTACACGGTATTGTGAAACTTTCTTGATTTTTAAGTTTAGTGGGCATTGCAGCAGTTATTATTTTGCTACAATCTTCATTTAAAGATACTTTCGATATTCCTTCAAAACTACGCTTACGAGATAAAAGTTCTTTAATAAACTTATCATAGTTAGGAATCTGTGTAATGGCTTCAATGAATGAAAGATTGATTTCCAGACCTTTAAGTTTGTTGATGAACTCAATGAATTGCTTATCCTCATTCTTCTTCTTCTTTCTTTGTGGAAATGGTGGTTGAGGGGGATTAAACTTTTTGGATTTAGGTTGTTCATCCACTCCTGCTTTATCATTTGATTTACTCGATAATCATCTAGTACTTCAACAATATCATTAGCAAGCATACCCGAAGGATTTGGTTTATCTAGTAATTTACCACTACGAAGGGCTATAGCATGCACTTTTTCCTTAGGATTTCCTTCTATGTTACTAGGTAAATGGCCTTTTCCTCTAGATGGAATAGCACTTGCTAATTGACCAACTTGTATCTCTAAATTATGAATAGAAGATGATTGATTCTTAAACATTTAATCCATCTTAGTCTCTAACTTCTTGTAACATTCCTCAGACTCTGATTGCTTATTACAAACTCCTTCCAAAAATTTGTCTATCTTACTTGTTAATTGCCCTATTCTATCATTACCCTGATAACTCTTTTGTTGATTATCACCATACTTCCAATTAGAACTCCTATAATTATTTCCATTATTACCATAAGAATTTCCTTGACTTTGAACATAACTTAAGTATTCCCCTACACATGGGTTAAAGTTACACTCAAAAGTAGTGTGTCTTATTTGGCCACAAATTTCACATGTCAAAGGGTTACTTACCTATATGCATATTATCTACCTTATGAGATAATGTAGATATTTACGCTTGCATAAGAGAAATAGGATCTAATTCATAAACCTTTTTAACCGAACTAGAAGAAGTAGATGCAGCATGCGAATGAGTAGGAGTAGTAGTACTTACTTGTGCTCTCTCCACTGGCCACATACTATTGTTATTTTCCATATCTTCCAAAAGATCAAAGGCTTCTTGACTAGTTTTCTTTATAAGAGATCCTGTAGCTATAACATCCATCGCTCCTCTTGTTGCATTAGTTATTCCATTGTAGAAAGTTTGTAGAATCACATTCTGGGGTAAACCATGATGAGGATAAACTTGTTGAAGTTCCTTATAACCTTCCCAAGCTTCGTACAAGGATTCACTATCCTTTTGAGTAAAGGAAGCGATTTCTTTAATGAGTCTTGCGATTTTGGCTAAAGGAAAGTATTTAGTTAGAAAGGTTTGGGCTAATTGATTCCAAGTGGTGATTGAATTTGGGGGTGATGAATTCAACCAAACTTTCGGTTTATCACGAAGTGTAAATGGAAATAAGAGAACTTTAATTGCTTCATCAGGAACATTGTGCATTTTGAAAGTATCACAGACTTCTAGAAAGTTTGTAATGTGAGCGTTCGGATTTTCATTGGGTAGACCATAGTATTGCACATTATTGCTAATCATTTGAAGTAATGTTGGCTTGATTTCAAACCGATTTACATTAATTGGTGGTCTAGTAATTCCCTGATTATTACCATTGATGGTCGGATTGACATAATCCATGATGAGCCTTGGTTATGTTGATCAACATTTTATTGTTCATCGTCAGCCATCCTTCTTCTTTTTCTCTTATTTATCTGTTTTCTTCTCCTACCAAATCATTCTATTTTTTATTCGAAAGATGCCAAACTTTCTCCAAAACTACGCGTACTTGGCATGCACACGCTAGAAAGAAAACTCAATGAATAAGTAAGAAAACTTGTTAATAAAAAAATATACACACTTAAAACTAAAAACAAAAATAAATAAATCTATTAACACATAAATATAATTGCCCATTATCAGGCAATTTGATCTCTGGAATACACTTGCCTTCCCCGGTAACGGCGCCAAAAACTTGTTCGCAAGATTTTGGCTATACTCGTTCCGGAAGGCTTATCCCCGGTAACGGCGCCAAAAACATGTTCCCCACTTTTCTACTGATAAAATAAAAGTTCTAAATATGAACAGGTGTTGTCAATACCGCTTATAAAATAGAAAAATGATGATAACTGCAAGTATACAGTTGCGATGTAGTATTAAAAGATATCGATCCCAAAAGGAAGGAATTCGGTTCTAAGGACCAACTAGAGTTACATTACAAAAGAAATAAGATATATTGTAAGGTTTGGATGATAGATTGATGAATAGACAGATGCATGAACAGATTAGAGAATATGTAAACTATATAGATATTCCCTAAGAACAAGTATAGTAGAGAAAAACATGCGAAATCATCAAGAATATTTCATACACTAGACAACTTTAACAAACACGATTCTAGATGCCCAAATATTCAATAATTCAACATAGAGCAACACACTAAATGACTTTTCTAAATCTAGGGTAAACGAATTATGACACTTATAAAAACCTGGATAACAATAATACTATGCTTAGTACGGGTCGTTCTCACATAGGCATATTTAGCAAGTTACCACTTCAAAAATGTTAGCTCACTAAACAGTATTATAATCATAGATCCAGTGATTATACACAATCTTGTTAACCTCGAAATCACTCTTAAAGTTAACTCGAAAACATATAACTTCATTAATATAAATGACTCAAGATGAAATAATCGTTATGACACATACATATCATAAACTTCGAAATAGAAAGTATAAGCAGAAAATAAAGTAAAGTTGTAAGGTATGCAAGTGAAAGCTAAAGTTGATCAAGCTGTATGCACTCTTTAATGGGAGTCGTCAATTCACGCAATTCCTGCGTCTACTTTTAATTCGGTCTCGACTCGTACAGAATCTCCGCTAGGATGCTATTCTTTGTGAATATCGAACAAATGAATGTTGAAGAATAGAAACTTTTATTGATAAGTTCTTTGCAATTACACTCATACAACAATAGCTTGAATTTGTGGAGAAATCTAGTGATCGAAATAAGAATCGAATCACTTACACATTTTTCTCGCTAACACTTTGAAATAGCGAAATCTATATAAATTTTACTCTCTATCATGTATCATATGCTCTGCTGATTTTCACCAATGCCCACCATGCACGAAATTGGTTGGTCTGAGACTCTATTTATAGAATGTGAAGGGTTGTGTCTATCTAAATGAAGAGTCGTGTCCATTGGTGAAGGGTTGCATCACTTCAATGTGATTGGATGCAAAGTTTCATCCTCATCTTCAATGGAAAGGCACCTTTTCATGATTTAATTACTTCTAAAAGGTGTCTTTTCATCTAATTGTTGATGGCGGTTGATCGTTCTTATCCAGCGGTTGGAAGTGGAGAAAAGTTGACCAAAAACCATCACAAGTCACGAGCGCGATATACATGTCACGGTCGTGAATATTGGTTGGCAACTTTCTACTTGTGAAGAATGACAAGTCACGACCGCGAATGGGTGTCACGATCGTGACTTGTGTTTTTCTTCATGATTTTTCTTTGTACTTTAGCCGATCTTTGACAACTTCGATCCTAAGCCAATTCCTTGTGTTCCACACATCTTTTTGCACCTCTTTCACTCTTTTTACATAGAATTACATTTTTTATCATTTTACTCCCAAGATTCACCTAGTTTCTACACTTGCATCAAAAACAACTACATGCCACGTGAAATCTTTTATATGAAGTATAAAATAATTTTAAACCATATCATTTTATAAGTAAAAATATCATGATAATAAGTGTAATTATACACTAATCATAAGTCATTCGTTGTAAAAAAACCAACATATTTATAAGGGTACTCAAACTGTAAGAGAGGTAGTTAGCTTGGAAAATACTTGTTGTAATCCATCTACCCGCTGTTAAAGGCTTCTCCATCTAGTTAAAGGAGTAACATTAGTGGATTAAAGTTTGGAAATGAATCAGGGGACTGGAGGTAGGTTAGGAGCCGAACCAGGATATTCTCAAGTGTAATATTTCCTTGACCTTATCTTTACATTCTATCAGTTATCACTCAGCATAATCATCATTCTCTCAGTTTTATCTTGCTTGAAAAATCAACCTGAGCTGAGTAAGTTTTTACTCGGCATAGCTTGAGACCAAACCAAAGTCAGCCTGAGCTGAGTGGTTCACGTTTTTTATTTCAATCAGTTTGCGCACATAATATTTATACCCAGCCTACATTTAAATAACCTGGAAAAGAATTTTAAAATCTAAAGTTAACAAGAACATCATATAATAATACATGAAAAAAAACGTGTTAGTTCATGGAAATACATATTGGTTCATGGAAAGATGCATTTATTCATGAAAAGATGCATCATATCTGAAACGATATATTGATTCATGGATGAATACATTGTTTTATTAACAATTATGTTCTTTCATGTAAAGACATATTGTTTGAATAATAGTCATGATGTGTCACAGAGAGACATATTTTCATGATATGATAGTCATGGAAAGACATGTTGTTTGACGAGTAGTCATCTTATTTCATATAGGGAGTTGTTATTTCGTGATAAGTCATGTTGTTTGATGAAAACACATAATATTTTATGAAATGTCATATAGATTTATGAATAGACATATCTCTCGATTAAACATCAATAAATAGGGCTCATTTGTACCTCTGATACATACAATTGAATTCACAAGCGATCTTGAAATTGAGTGGAAATATTAAGACGTTTATGTTTATCTTTCATACATAAATTCTTATTCCTATAATCAATGTAATACAGTTGATTCACATATGAAAACAGATACGTGGATTGATACTCATAAGCGCTCATTGTCTTTGATACACAATTGCATTTCTTGAAATTGAGTGAAAACATTAAGATAATTATGTTTATCTTACATACATAAATTCTTATTTCTACAATAAATGTAATATAGTTGATTCAAATATGAAAACAAGCACATGAATTGAAATTTTTTCCTTTTATGATATTTTGAACTATTTATCCACCAACTTGATAGCCGTTACATCCGAAAGGAAGTGTAAAGTAGTGAATTCAATCCCAAAATCATCAAATATTGACAAAATGTTGCTCATATGTTAAAAACATTTGAACTATTTTTGAACCATCTGTTTCAAAAGGAATGGTAGAATTTTAAACAAATCTAGTATTTTCTTAACTATCAATCTTACTTGCGATGAATGTCTTAGCCTAGTAGTTGAGCTTGAATATGTACTTTTATAAATCACTTGTTCGAGTCAAATAAATGGCTTGGACAGATGAAGATTTTCGTTGTAAAAGCGTTTTCGCTTAAAAAAAAACCCTATATATCTTAATCTTACCATTCTCCACAGTAAATACACATTATCCGTTCCCAATTGTTAAACTGCTGAAGGACATCTGCATTTTTCATCTCCCAACAAGTCTTTCACATAGTCCATACCATCTTTCCATGGAAAAATAGAAACATAATTTGAAATTTAGAAAGTTAATCATCATGTTATTGTTTATAATCAATTTATCACCTTTCAAATAATGAGATTCCATCAAAAACAGTCTAAAGATTACTTCTCATATATTAACAATAAAGTGATGGAAGGATGATAAAATTTAGTATATACATTGCCTGGATTTAATATGCATCGAAAACAATAACAAGATAATGTATATATCAAGATAGTAGAACTTAAACCCTGTTACTACAATTTTTCGGATCTAAGAAAAGCAAAAAAAAAAAAAAAAAAAGAAAATCTAGAAGGAAGTAGTAGCAATTGTTGTGGTGGTAGAGCTGCTCACCCATTTGTCTGTAGGTTCCGAATCGGGCGAAAACGACGGGATTTGTTTCAAAAGCCTGACATTGTCATCTTTGGTATCGACAGGATCGACTTTTTTTGATCCATAATGTTCATATTCTATCTTGTTAAGACCGTCCAAAACTTCCGTCATTGTAGGCCTCAAGTCTTTCTCTTGTTGTAAACATCGAAAAGCGATTATTGCTACTGACGTTATCATCTTTCTCACTTCATTATCAGACTCAAACCCAAGACTCGGATCGACTAGCTCGTTCAGTTGATGGTTCTGAATCTTCTTCACTGCCATGTTCGATAAATTGATTTCGAGCTTATGCCTGTTAGTATCGACTGCTTGCAAAGACGACACGAGTTCAGCCAATACAACACCGAAACTGTAAACATCGCTCTTGTCTGTAAGCTGATAGCACTGAAAATACTCAGGGTCGACATATCCAGGCGTGCCTTGTGGGGCTGTTGAGACATGGGTGACATCATTTGGGAACAACCTCGATAACCCGAAATCGGCTACCTTGACATGGAAGTTACTGTCTAGTAGAATGTTCTTGGTTTTGATGTCACGGTGAATAACATCTGAGTTGTGGAGAAAGGCTAGAGCATCGGCTGTTTCAATGGCAATACTCAACCGAACACGCCAAGGAAGAAAACCCGATTTGGATCCATGAAGATGATCTGCGACGGTCCCGTTGGAGATGTACTCGTAAACGAGCAACAATTCTCGGCTATGTCTCGAGGTGCATCCGTACAATGTTACGAGGTTCTTGTGGCGTAAACGAGTCAAGATCTCGACCTCGTTCATGAATTGCTCAGCTCGCTTTATGTTGTTGTCGTATAAACGCTTCACAGCAACCGCGCGCCCATTGCTCAGTATGCCTAATGATTCGAACACTTGAGAAAATTATTAAATTAAATTAAACAACAGGTTCAAAAATCGGTTATGTGAATGTTCTAACCGTAGTACACGGTGCCGAAGCCTCCATCTCCAAGTTCCCTGGATGGGTCAAAATTGTGGGTGGCATCGACAAGTTCATCATAGCTGAAAACCTGAGTTCCAAAGTACATACTGCCCTTTTCGACATCCGATTTTGAAGAGGGATATTTATTTGCAGGAATAGATTGGCCTTTGATCATAGGGGTAGGAGGCTGAATGTCTTTGTGCTGTGATTGGGCAGCTATTCTTTTCCTCTTCTGTACAATAAGCAAGAACCAGCAACCCAAACAAATACCGACAACTGCTGCCCCTGCAATGCCGAGTCCTGAAAAAAAACTAAAGAGTTCCTTAGTTTCTTTTCTTTGCAGAAACTTTAACAGAGACACAGCACGTTTTTGTGGTGTATAATTACATACCTACACCAAGGCCAGCTGATTTAGATCTTCCTCCTGCAGTATTCATCATACTTAGAAACATTAGTAAGGTCGAAAATCATTGCATTTAAATAATAACATTGTAAGGATAATCAATTCGAATGATAAAAACCATAGCCATTTGGACATGAAACTACAATTCTGAAAATGATACCTAAATTGGACATATGAATTATAAACAATAGAAGATGTTAATGATGGGATATGAAGTAACAACAAAAGCTAGTCTACTTGCAGAATCAAGCATTGATAATGATAAAACGTGAATCTTTATCAAATGACCAAGTGATTCAATGTAAAACAAATCCATCAATAGATGGATTTCACAAAGATATATCAACTTCTGTTTTGTACCATCTGAATCACTACATAATGAAGGGATTAGCGACAGAAACCTCAAAAAAAAAAAAAAAAAAAGAAACAGGGGATTATAATCACATAATCCTAAGAATGATTGACACCTAACATCAACCAGCGAATAACCAAATTTCACAAACAATTTGATTCGGGCTTCCTTAGACGATTTTCATTAAGTTATGCCACGCCACTACGTTCTGACATGGACAAGATGAGAGGAAACTAAACAAGATTGAAGCTTCATATCATTCATTTATCATAAACTTACGTGGACAAGGTCGATCATCAGGACAAATGCAGAGTGAATGTACTGAACTTATATTAAACCCGCATTCACCACCAGAACCGTAACATTTCAAACAGTCGTCTTTAAAAGGATTGCTATAACTTGCATTAAAACCTTCTTTCAAAACATTACCAAGCAAGGACCTATTCCTCCCAAGAACATCAACAAAACCCAACTGAATCGGCACTGAAATAGCTGCACCGCATTGAAACTGACTCAACAAAGGATCCCTAGGAACCTGGCCGATCAAGTAGTAAGCATCTTTCTTCCCATTGATTTCACAAGTGAACAAGTTTTCAGGCTTAATAGTCTCGGGAAAGACCGAATCATCACATCCATAAAACAAAGTAACCACCTCAATATCGGAGCCGAAAGAGAAGAGGGTGTTATTGAGAGTTGTGTTGACAAAAAGATTTGTGCAAGTAGTGTTAAACAGGTCTTCCCTTGAAAGAAGTAGCGTCTGGGTGAGTTGGTTGAGTTGCAGAACTCGGTAAGTAAGGGAGTTGATGGTTATGACTGTGGTTGAGTTATCAACACAAGTGAGCTGGAAACCAGGGAGACCACAGTAGTCGGGGCGCTGGCCGCCGAAGAAAGGGTAATAAATGTTGGTAAGATTGCCACAGGAGAAAGTGCGACTGCAGTGGGGGAAAGTTTCACGGGAAGCGAACAAAGTTGGAGGATGTTGAAGGGAGTATAGGATGATGGAGATAGAGAAGGCGAAGGACTGCATTGTAGAGGGAGAGGGAGAGTTGAGAGCGAAAGTCATAGTTCAGATACAAGGATAAGAGAGGGTGGTTAGACCAAACATAAGACTACGGTTCAAGGGTAGGCTGCTGCCTTTGGTTGACTTGGACCCATTATTATGGGTCTTTTGAGCTGCTTCTAATATGTATTTGTTATTTTACGACTGCATGTAAGAAAGGACATGTAGGTGGTGATCCCTTGTCTCCATTTCTTGATTAATCAACCGTGTTGTTGGTCACTTTTACCCAGCAATGGCTGTTTTGTCTATTTGCTCAACTTATATTTTTTTTGTATTTAATATAATCTTACAATTTTAATATATAATCAAATCTATTAATTTTTTTATTTAATGTATATAATATTTGATTCGAAATAAATCTGTATTAGTGATCAATTCTTTTAATAGATTTTATTGTGTTTCATTTTTTAGTTGAAGTTCAAACTTTCAATATGAATTATGAAGTATTATTAGAAAATATTAATATTTGTTGGTATGGTATAACTTATATTTATATTTCAACATATTTAAAGAAATTGTGTTCAACCTATTATTTAATCATGTTGAACCTTAATTTATGATCCTCACAAGTTCGATCGGGAATTTTCGGCTTGATTATCATGAAACATAACAGTTAACACAGTTGCCTACCATGTGAATGTATTTTAATTCAAAACAAATGTTATTAATATTTAATAGTTTGTTAAAGAATAGTTAACGAATAGTTGTTCTTGACCAAACTGAGGAGTGGTTGGGTAAAAGAATAGGATAAACCCTAACTCAAGAACATTTTAGTTGAATAACCATCAAGGAAAGACAACCTGTAGGGACCGATCATCTTGAGTCTAGACATTCTAGTCGGACAACACTGGTGCAGAATCACTGCCTTTGCAACACATCAGTAGCATTTGCAGCAGAACAAAATAAATTTCTTTTGCTAATTCATCTCGTTATCAAGATATTTGGAAGGAATGAACCAAGCTACTATAAGAAGAAGAATAAATAAAAAACCTGAGAGTAGGTGATTTGTTGCAGTTCCTCCACAGCTATATGGTTGCTGTTGACCATTAGAACAATAACAAGCGAATGTAGAAGTCGATGAATTGTAACCACAAACTCCGTCAGATACCCTGCAAGTCTCACAAAGTGGGTTACTTGTATCCCACTCTACTCCAAAACCTTCTCCAAGTGCTACCAATAAATTGTTCTGTGTTATCCTGAGACTCCTTTCCATTGCCTGAATAGCTGATTGGCTTGCCGGAACTAACACCTTTGTTGTACATAATGCAGCGTATTGGTTGAGAGTTGTGTTACTCAAACCACGTGTCACAATGAAACCAGTGGTATCATTGCAGGAAAACGAATTGGATTGACTTGTTGCAAGTTTAAATGGAGCAACAGGACAACCGTAGTATAAAGAAACATTTTGAATATCCAGAGTGTAACTCATGATATTCCAATCTAAAGTGGTGTTTACAAGGCGGTCTGGACATAAGTCTCCTATGTAATCTTCTCTTGCAACCTTTAGATTCACAGATTCGCTGTTGATATCAAGAACACGGTAATTCAAGCCCTCGATTGTGATCTCTGCAGTTTTATCACTGCAATTAAGTTCGAATTTTGGATGGCCACAATACTCAGGCTGGTTCAATCGCCAGAAAGGATATCCTATATTTGCAATGTTTCCGCAGTTGAATGATCCGCTGCAGTTCTGATATTGTGTTCCGTTCTGAGCGTAAACAAACGTCGGATGACCGAGGAAGATTATGATTGTGATAATTGATAATAAGGACATGGTTGGGAAGAAAAGGAGTTTTCACTTTTGAGAGAAGAATTTTGGAAAAATGAGAGAAAAGGCAGGAAGGATATGTAACTTCTGCTAAGATACAACAGAGGATAAAGATGGAAATGTAGTTTGACTTATGAGAGATTAAGACCAAACAGCTCCACCATCACACCAATTCTCATAATTAATTGGGCTGCTTTTGACCAAGTCTGTTTTGAAAACATTTGTCAAAGAAGCTTCTACTAAAAGTTTGAAAATATTATTAAAATTGGGCTGTATATTATAGATATAATAGGGAGTGAAGTCAAGAAAAGGAGTTTTCTTGATTAAGACAGTGTATTTAGTACTTCTATAAAGCTACATGAATTTATAACACTTAAACCGATCAATAATGATACCTAAATCAAACTCATGAGTAGACAGAGATGACGAACAACTAAATGGATGAGGCTTATTAGAGCATAAGCAAGTAAATGACATGGTATTAGAGTTGTAATCACACCAGCTGCCTGATGCTCTACAGGTACTGCGTAAGGAATTATTTGCTTTCCAAACCAGCCAAAAATTTTTTTGCCTCTGTTACTTTATTGTTGGTGCAAGTTCTCATGTTAGGGTTTAAGGCGTTAGCCCAATTACAATTCCCAATTACTATATTGTGTTTACTATTCTTATGTTATCTGTTCTAGAAACTCTTAGACTACTTCATTCAGCATTGGTACATAGGATTTGGTAAGTTAGTTGCATGATTGTAATAAGTAATTTCTAGCTTCAGTTACGCTGAAATCTAGGTAGGCTACAATGATCATGCCTGTGTTAGAAACCCAAAAAGGATATACGATACTGGTAATGCTTGCACACAGAAATTTTGTGCTGCAGTTTTCATATTTATCATCATTTGCTAGCAGAAGTGTGGGAGATTGTAACATAGCAATTGCCATCATATGCTACACTAGAGATTCCCTTATCCTCATAGACTTAAAAAAATGTTAATTTACTACTAATTCCTTATTTTCTCAGAAATTCTTGAAACTGGACCTAAATTCTAGGTTTTTCTGAAAAATACCACCGACAAATACTTGGTTGAAGCATTTTACCGAACACCTTTGCTGCAAAGAAAAGGTATGGAGAAAGACAGGCATACCTGACCTGGAAGCACAAGCAAAAGCAGAGGGCTGATCACGGCAAAAACAAGTAGATTGGTTTGTAGTTGAATTAAATCCACAAATTCCACCAGAATCTATACACCTATTGCACCGATCATTGTTCATTTTCCACTCCAATCCAAACCCTTCCTTGAACGCATCAATAACTTTCATATCATTATTTTCAACAATCTGAGCATTCGTTTCCAGAACAGGAATAACGACACTGCTATTGCAGAGATTGACAAACAAATCCCCTGGTACACAGTAGACATTGATATTTGTATTGTTTATAAAGCAGTCAGGTTGGCGAAGTAGTTCCAAGTAGGTACCATTTGGTACAGAATTGCATCCGTAAATCAGAGTGAGATTCCTGAGCCCTTTTGCGTAATTGAAGGGATTGGAATTTATAGAAGTGTTATAGAAATGATCAGGACAAATGTCATCAAAAAAATCATCCCTGGCAACTCTGAGGAGCTGATTTTGGGAATTGATTTGGAGGATTCTGAATGTATTGGAATTGAATGTGATGAGTGGAGTGTTGTGTTGGCAGTTGAGCTGAAAACCTGGCTGACCACAGTACTCAGGCCGATCACTGCCCCAAAAAGGATAGCCAATATCTGTAATTGTTCCACATTGAAATGGCTGGCTGCAATTGGTATATCTATAATCATCGGCGGCGCAAGTTGAATAGAGAAAGATTAGCAGAAGAGGAAGAAAGGTGTGCATTTTACTGGAGAGATTTGGAGTAGAATGATTTCTATGTCTAGTATTCACTTTTATGAAATGGAATTTTAATTAGAGATGAAGAAGAAGATTGATTTGGACATTCTTGTTTGTCACTTGGGAAACTGGAAAGAGTCGAAACCAAGAATATGCCTAGTCAAAAGTCAACAGGTCTATTTGCTGATAAATCCAAACATTAGTACAAGTACATAGGTTAAAAGGATGACCAAATATGTATCAAAAATTGCCCTGATCACAGTTTTTAAGTAATTTAAAATTTATTAAATCTGCCCTAATTATGGATTTGATGTTCTCCGGAGTTATCATTCAATACTAACTAAATTCTTTTATAAAAAATATCATATCATACCATATTAAAAAACTATACTTTAATAAACCATAAAGAACTATCAACCAAGTTAAAAGTAATTTGTAAGAAAGAATCAAGTTAAAAGTAATTTGTAAGAAAGAATCAAAATAGGATGAGAGTTTGGTGGAAATGGTAGTGAGACACAATAATGGAGGGTAACCGACGGAGGGCTTCGTATAAGGGATTGTCCGGCAAATAGATCTAAGTTACAATATTGTGTTATTAGTTGAATTAAATATTCAAGATAGATTAACAAATTATTTTATCAATTTTTTTTATTTTGAGATAATAAGAATTTAAAAGAGACTGAGTCTTTAACCCAAAACCTCGCACCTTCTCAAAGACCCCGCACCTCCACTTTGAGAAGGAAGATATACTAAATTAGTTAACCAATAAAATTGGATACTTAGAAAATAAAAGTAAGTCTCTCTAATTCTTGTTAATTTATGTGTTCCCAGTTGACATTAGAATAGTAAGATTAGGTGGCATTGACAAAAATGGGCTACCTAAAATTCATATGACTAACTAGTTTGCTTATGACAAAAATTAAAAATTTATGTAGCAAATGGTAGTTCAATGTTAAAATTTAAAAATCACTTCTGTAGTATGCTTTCAAATACTTCTAAGACAAGAAAACGGGAAAATGGTTAAGACAAGTAACGTACCGGGTCGAACATCAGGAACAGTGTCAGAAGAGGAAGGTGCACAAGCTTTTGATCCAGGGCAGTAGCAAGATGTTTGGTTAGAAACGACGTCGTATCCACATGCTCCTTTTGACTTTCTGCAATTAGCACAAACTGTATCATCAGCTCTCCATTTGACCGCAAATCCTTGCTTTAAGCTTTCTTCCAATCTCGAGGAACTGAAAGGTGCCGTTGCCCAAATAGCTACCGAAACAGGCACATAGACACTGTTGTAACACATTCCAGGGCCATTTGCTTCCCACATCGCAAACCCGCTCTCAAATTCAGACCCTGTTATTGCACAAGAGATAATCGGAGTGCCAAAAAGACTATCCAAAGGGCATCCGTACATAATTGTGAGATTCCGGTAACCTGATGCATACTCGAAAAGCTCAGGATCAAGTGTAGTGTTCACAAATTCAGGCTGACAGATTCCATTCGTGAAGTCTTCTCTTGCGATTTTCAGAATTTGTGCGTTTTCGTCCATCTCCAGGACTTCGTATGCTACGCTATCGATTGTAATCAGGGTGGTTTGGTTCTGACACTTAAGCTCCAATTCCGGAACTCCACAGCCATAAACTCTCTTGTTTCCCCAGAAAGGATAACCAGTGTTGCGATTTCCACATACGAAATTAGTATTACAGGAATCGTACCAGTCTGGGGAGCCCAAACCTGAGGCATTCATCAGAAAAAATGAAACAAGAAGAAAATCGAAGAATGGGAAGGTGGAGGAATCCATTATCAGGCAGAGTCTGATGAGTTGGAGATATTAATGATGAAGATTGGGATTATTGATTGCTTAGTTGACTTACAAATTTTTGTTCTGCCATTTATTTAAGAATAGTTTATTTTCTACTGATTCACATTGGTTAAGTCAAATTCAAGCTATTACTAATTTTAATACACATTAACTCCCACTCGTTTATCCAATTCCAACCTCTTCTTATTATTAATAAATGTTTATTGGCACATAATTGCCCATACACCATTATAACTCGGTAAATAATTCCTATTCAGGATAAAGTTCCGATTATTTCTCTAAAAGCAAGAGACCTATTCTATATGGGATAAAACTCTATCTTATTAAGGTGATAACATCAAATCAAGCAATACAGTTCTTATGCGACTATAATTTTTAATCCCAATCTAATTAGGACCATCTAAATGCCTATATAAAGGTATCAATACCTCAAAGGTAAGATGATCAAAGTCCAATAATTATTATTTTCCACCTCAATCTCTTACTGACTTGAGCGTCGGAGTGTTCTTTGTTTGTTTTGCAGGTTTCTCTCATTGACCGGTCTCAAGACGAACAAATCAACTACAAAGATTGTTTTCATAATTTAACATTGGTGCGGTGAGCGTGAACTGACTTTACTTGCTCAGGCGAGAATTTCAGTTCACACGAACAGTCAACTCAATTATCATTACTCTAAGGACTAGTATCTGCAATGAAGGATGGTCTGATTCCTCCTGGAGATGAAGGGCCAACGCTGGCTGCCATCCAAGGGTTAGGAACAAGCATGCAGCCTGAACCGATCCCAAAAACAAAAAGTAGAAAGAAAAACCCTTAAAACATCGAGGCGGCAAAAAATGCATAAGACCTAAAAAATCATAGAGTGGCAAACATAAGGCCATCGAGGCGGCTCAAAATGCATAAGACCTAAAAAATCATAGTGGCGAACATAAGGCCATCGAGGCGGCTCAAAATGCATAAGACCTAAAAATCATAAAGTGGCGAACATAAGGCCATCGATGCGGCTCAAAATGCATGAGACCTAAAAAATCATAAAGTGGTGAACATAAGGCTTTCGAGGCGGCTCAAAATGCATAAGACCTAACAAATCATAGTGGCGAACATAAGGCCATCGAGGCGGCTCAAAATGCAGAAGACCTAAAAATCATAAAGTGGCAAACATAAGACCATCGAGGCGGCTCAAAATGCATAAGACCTAAAAAATCATAAAGTGGCGAACATAAGGCCATCGAGGCGGCTCAAAATGCATGAGACCTAAAAAATCATAAAATGGCGAACATAAGGCCTTCGAGGCGGCACAAAATGCATAAGACCTAAAAAATCATAGCGGCGAAAGGCCATTAAGGCAGCTCAAAAGCATAAGACCTAAAAACCATTAAGTGGCGAACATAAGGCCATTGAGGCGGCTCAAAAGCATAAGACCTAAAAACCATTAAGTGGCGAACATAAGGTCATCGAGGCGGCTCAAAAGCATAAGACCTAGAATATTCTTAAGTGGTAAATATATGACTGTTTAAGCGGCTCAAAAGCAAAAGACCTAAAATATCATTAAATGGTAAACATAAGACCATTAAGGCGGCTCAATAGCATACAAACATTAAATGGCGACAAAGGAGCCATTCAAGCGGTGAGAAAATACAAAAAAAAACTAAACAAAGGCATTCATGAACACTCGAGGCAAAAAATTTCAAATATCATTGAAAGGCCAAACAAGACCAAAATATTCTTACAAAACGGAGAGTATATAATTCAATAAAAAGTTAACACTAATCTACGCTGGGAGGATTAGTTGAGGAAGCACCATCATCTCCACCCGCCTCGGGCCCCTCTTTCGCCGACTCATCCAGGGCCTTCTCCTCCTCATCCGGCTCATTTGGATACTTTATTTCTGCCATAAGATCCTTCAGGAGATCCGGGTGACGAGCCCGGTTAGCCTAAAAAACTAAACGGCCATACTCGAGGCCGTCCACAGCCATATTCAACATGGCCTGGCTATAATCGGTGACAACTTTGGGAACCTCCGCCTCATACTTTGATACGGTTTCTTGCAAGCCATCTCGAGCCAAAACCAGCACCTCCGTCATCTTCTAGGCCTCCGCCCTCCGGTTGGCCTCTTCGAGCTACCGGCCAGCCTCAACTTTCTCCGCCTCGAGTTGGGCCTTTTCTGCCTCAAGATCTGCAACCCTTTTGGTTGCCTGCTCCAACTCATGAGTCATTGCCACCTATTAAAAATCCTAATCAGTTAGAAGATATCCTAAAGAATCCTAAGTGAGCTCAAGGTGGCATAAACAATATTTGAATTACCTATGTTGGTATTTCGAATCTAAGTAGCAAAATGGAGAAACAAACAACATTTGTATCAAAAAATGAATAATTTTGGATCTAAAAAGTGTTCTACGTATGAACATACCATTCTGGGAAATCAAAAAGGGCATGAACAGTTCCGGGAAAATCAAACTTTAGAACCCAAACCCCTAAACAAACCCAACTGAAATGCGCAAAAAACATATCCTTAACTCATGGGCAAGGGAATACAAATAGCAGGGAAGCAAATGCAGTTCAACAAGAGTTGATCGGACATTCAAAATAAAATAAGCAAGCAAGAAGCAGACATGATGTTTTATCATTAGAGAAGTGAAAAGCAAATCAATGGAAGAAGTAGAGAGGAAATAGAAGCTTACTTGTATAGAGAATACACTTTATTGGAAAAGCTTTGAAAGGAAAGACATTGGGAGCTCGCTGGAGAAAATCACAAGATTACCGGAGAAGAAGAGAAATTGCAGAAGTGGTGAAATGAGAAAATAAAACCCTTATATAGAGATGAAAAGTCATTTGAGGAGGCACTTCTCCCATGTCTGACACTTGTCTCACTACCAACCCCACAATTCAAATTTGAAAAACCGTGAACTTTTCATCTTAGCACTCAAACACACGCGCCCACTTGGGAAACCCTAAGTGTGCCCTAGACACTTCTCACATGCACGTGATGATAGCGCCGCCTGGACCAGGAGGATTCAAAATTGAGCTCCTAAAGAAAAGCTCACACACTTGTGGGGGGACTTCTGTTAACAAAGTTAAGTATCGCCAGGTGTGTGCATACCATGCAAAACCCCCAAGCGGACAGTATCCGCCTAGGGCAAGGAAAGGTACTACGATAAGGCTAGGAACGTTCCTGCCGATGGATCCCATCCGCCCCAAATATAAGGACCTGGTAATCATCAAGGCAGCCACCAAGCTGAGTTGACTTGTCCGCTTGGACCGACCTTGACGCTTCGTGGGCAAAGAGTCCAATTAAGATTCTAAGTCTATAAAGAGACCTCCATAATTGAAACTCTCACTTCAAATAAACTTTATCC
Organism: Euphorbia schlechtendalii; assembly: GCA_949673415.1. Taxonomy (NCBI): domain Eukaryota; kingdom Viridiplantae; phylum Streptophyta; class Magnoliopsida; order Malpighiales; family Euphorbiaceae; genus Euphorbia; species Euphorbia schlechtendalii. Next base: position 35,353 of record CATIWQ010098240.1, on the reverse strand, counting down.
TATCAACAGGATAAAGATCCATTCAAACTAGAACTTTGGTTGATTCACACTTTGGATTAGACTAGGGGACATTCAAGGAATATAAAAGGACCCTTTGGGTTACCACGCAAAGGTACGTATTCTAAAACACTAAAAACTCCCTGCCTCCTCTTTTAAATCCGATCTAACTTAAGCATCGAAGAGGCTACGCCAGTCACACGGCTAGTCTCCCATAACGACGGTTGTTGTTTTGCAGGAACCTTCAGACCACAACAAAGAGGAGCATTGGAGTCAACTTCAGTCAGCAAGTTAGCGCGTGGAACCCCGTTCCGGGCTAATTTAACATACCATAATTAAACTTGTTTAATGCATCTATATCGATGAACTTGTTAAAATTGGAATTTTATCACCCTGAACTTTCAAATATGTCAAATATTTTATGAACTTGTTTAAAATGCACTAGTTTGTCACCTTAATGTTAATTGTCAACTTCGAGTTTGAGAAAAAAAAAATAACATTTTTGAAAAGTCAAACCAATTAGAAATTGGCAAGTGGCGATGAGAGGGTAAAGTGACTCATTTTAAATAAATACATGGGTAATTTATCATATTTCAAAATTCATGATGACAATAGCTCATTTTAGACTAGTTAAGGGGGTGTAAATACATCATTAAACTTTAATATATTTTTTAAATAGGATTTTGAATAGGGTAACATTCATCCACATTTTTTATAAATTTGGATTTCACACCTAATTAGTTACTTTTAGTATTTGATTCAAGACCATTATGTTTATTTGTTACTATATGCTATTACTGATAAATAGTTTTGCTATGATATTGCTAACTTTTATTTCTCAAATAGATAAAAAATAATTATTTGATAATCATAATCAAATGCTCCAGTTTATTTTTTTGTGCTAAAACACTAAGGTCTCGTTTGGTTGGAGGAATGGAATGAAATAGAATAGAATAGGAAATAAATGTAAAAACGTCATATATGATACACGAATCCGACATCGGAAGGAATAGCTCTTCCTAGTTTCCATGGGAATTACGGAATAACTATTCATTTATTTCAACGAGGAATAGCTATTCCGTGATTCTTATGGTAGCTAGAAATAGCTATTCCCTCCAACGTCAGACTCATGTATTATATTTGACGATTTTGTATACATTTTCAATTCTATTCCATTCTATTCTATTCCGCCAACCAAACAAGTCATAAGTGTGGTTTGGAAATAAGGAGAACATGAAATTCATTTTAAAATCAATTTTGTTAGAAACATTTTTCCTGATGTTCAAGTCATTGTCATAAAACTTGAAGTCTATTCAAATTAATATAATTAATATTTATAAATTTTTTACCCATTGAATAAATAAATCTTAATACTTCTCATGGTAAACAATAACTCATATATTTTGAAATACAAAATTCATTCTCTATCTCTATTATAAAAATATATTATTAGTTTATAACGGGTTGGATCGTACTTGAATTTTGTTATTAAAATACCCACACATTAACCGGGTTATTCGGGTTCGGGTCGGCCGAATCAATGTGAAACATCTTTTACCAAGCTCGTCTATTAATGAACTGGCATGGATGAGTTTTACGGGTGCACAACATATGACGTGAACATGCTATTTTGAGATGGAAATTCAACACACCCTTCTTCCTTTCATTTCCTTTACACTCAAATTCTTCTTGCCAAGCAAAGACTTATTTTTTTCATAATTTTGCTGTTTTTCAGAATGTTAAATTACAAAGTAATATGTCTTCATGTCTTTGGTTTTTCCTGAAGGGAATTGTTATCGAAAACATAACCGCGAAGGCGAAATTACCGGTTAAAAAACTATTGATAGGGTTTAATAAAAATGATTATTTCACAAATAAAACTTACTTGATAATCTCTTTAAGAGATGGATGCCATAAAAGCTTTCAAGTGGAAACTCTCCAATCTCACATTCCTATCGAATCGGGACCGGTGCTAGCCCAATGAATGAAGAACGATTAAAGAAAACACAACAAAAAAAACCATTCAAATAAAACCAACATGCTAACGTTGATTGTGTGTGTATCAATTAGGTTAGGTTTTTGTTTTGGTTTTGTATTTATACTCTAATTTGTCAATTAGAGTTAGGTTTAATTTAATTATATAATTGGCACATTAGAAACTTTATTTAATAATTAAAGGGGAATTGTAAAGAATGACTAGATATTAGATTTATTAATTAATTTGTCCTAAACAACATTTAATTAAAATTTTGTCTTATTATACTTTCATTATTCTACTTTTACGTTCATATATAAGGGCAATATTCCAACTTTTTCATCTTTTCCAATTGAAGGCTCCCATGGCGATCTCTTCCTGCGATTTTCTCATCTCTGATATTTTCTTCTCCTTCTGATTGTGATTTCAACTTCGATTTTTTTATCTCTAATTTCTTCTCCTCCTACTGATTGTGATTTCAGCTTCGATTTTCTCATCTCCAATTTATTCTCCTTCTAATTGCGATTTAACTGTGATTTTTAGTTAGTTTTTTTTTTAGGATTTCTTCTTCTATTCGTATTCTGATTCTTCTTTCTTCTAATTCTTCAGTATTCGGTGAATTCATTGTAAGTTTTTTCCCTATTTTATACTATTTTCTAGTTTAGTTTTGTTTAATTTCAGTTTTTCATTATGTTTTTGTACCGATTTGGTTAATTTTTATGATTTTGGTTGGTTCGCACAATGATTGGGTGAGTTTCGTTCAAATTAGCCCTAACACACTTCAGCCAGAGATTGTTTCTGCTTCTTGGGATAAAACTGTGAAGGTTTGAAATTTGATTAATTGCAATCTGAGATGCACTTTGGCTAGGCATAATGGATATGTGAATACTGTGGATGTTTCTTCTGATGGTTCTTTATGCACCAGTGGAGGAAAAAGATGGAGTTATTCTATTGTGGAATTTGGCAAAAGGAAAGAGGCTTTACAGTCTTGATGCAAGTGCAGTTATTAATGCCTTGTGCTTCAATCCTAACAGTATTGGTTGTGTACTGCCACTGAAAGCAACATAAAGATATGGGATCTTGAAAGCAAGAGTATTATCGTGGATTTGAAGGTTGATCTCAAGGCTGAGGTTAAGAAATCGGATGGTACTAGTTCGAAGGTTAAGGTATATTCACATTCTTACATTTCTACTCCTTGTATAGTTGTGCAATCTTTCTAGTTAGTATAAATTTGCTAATTAAGTTATGTTCTTATGTTTGTGTTAATTTTGTGTAGTTACCATTCTGAATTTGCACTTGTGGTTGGTTCTTTGAGAATAATTTTGTTTGTTTAACATATTGGCTGATTGAGTTTTGTGCCTCTGTTAATGTAAATTTTTTGTGATTATCATTCTAAATTTGCATTTGTGGTCATTCTTTGAGAATGATTCCATATGTTTATATAGCTTAGTAGATATTGGCTAATTGAGCTCTGTGCCACTGTTTGTCTAAATTTTGTGTGATTACATTCTAAATTTGCATTTGTGGTTGTTCTTGAAGAAGGATTTTGTTTGTTTCTCTCATGTTTCTCATAGTCTATAAAGTTTTTAGTTTTCATGTTATTTGTGGAATAATACTTTGTTGGCTAATTAAATACATGCTCGAAATGATGTGTTGCTTAGTTTTTAGTTATTATTGTGAAGTTATCCACTTTATTAAATCGTTGTTATAATCCACAATGCTTTAGAATATTAGTTGTTGCTACCGTATATTACATCAAGTGTAATTTGCTGGGAAACATTTATTTGGATGTTAAAAACTTTTGGGGTAAAGCTAATTTTCTTGGTTGTTCACTAATTGCTTTGTTTTATCCTTATGAGGTCATTTTTTTCATCTCCTTTTTCATGTTCCTCCTTCAATATACATTTTCACTAATTGCTTATTTTTTTTGCCCCATTAGATTAATATGTTGATGTTTCATGTTAAATTTGTGTGGGACTTGGTTAAATAAGCAGTAGTTGATCATAATCTCATGAAGTTGTATTTTGTTGCTCTAAATTAATTTGTTCTGTTGTTAAACACATAACATGCATCGAATTTTGCAAAACATTTACTGCACAAGTCTAAGCTGGAATGCCGATGGAAGTACCTTGTTCAACAGTTAAACAGATGACGTTATCATAGTCTGGGGAATCGATCACTATTAAAAAAATATAGGCTGGGAAACATATCGTTAGCTTCATGGTAGTGATTTTTCAGAATTTTCTACCTCTAGATACAAGGAACAAGCTTGAAAGACCAAGGAAAGATGAAAATAAATGAGTTTGGGAGGGGAAACCAATGACCAAAGTTAAATGCACTGAGTGTAATAAGTTCTGGCACTATAGGAGAGCTTGTGGTGGTGTAGTGAGTGAAACTGTTGTCATGTAATGCTGTGTTGCATTTCAAAGTGTTAAGTTTCTGGTTTTTTTTTTCAAATGTTAGTATAAGGATGCTTTTTAAATTTATTTTTTGTTTCAAATTTTAAATATATTACAATGTTTTTGTCTCCCTATTTATTATACAATTTGATAAAGGTAATTGCACAAGTTATACAATGTTATTGGCCAAGAAATTTGGCATAAGTTTTATTATACCACTTTTACAAATAGGAGGATATCAATCGAAAACAAAATGTTCAAACCAAAGCCTACACACAAGTGAACAAGACTTGGTAATCTGGATAACTCTGGTGGGATATGGCCGATGATGGAATTGTTGTTCATTTGATTAAAATAACAAGTGAAAAGTAAGAAAACCAATCAAGATATGTTAGCGGCTAATCGTCGGCTCTTCAAAAGCGCAAATGATTCCGGTATAGGTCCTAATATATGATTCTAGTCAATTTGTATTCTGTCCAAGTTTGGTAGAAAGCCAAGCTCTTCAGGCAAAGGACCTGTCATTTCATTTTCATTTAGGAGCCTGGAAGCATATGTACACAAGAAAGTAAGATAGAAGCCATAAATTAAGATTAAAAACAATATATTAACTTAACAATGTTTAATCGTACCAAAGTTCATAGTAATATATAGTAATTAATCAAGTTGATAAAAGAAAATGAGAAAGAAGCATTTGAACTTACAAGAGTTCCAAGGACTTAACATCACCAATTTCTTTTGGTATGCTCCCTGTTATGTTGTTCCACATAAAATCCCTTCAAGATATAAAAAAGAAAACTTATAAGCATGGAGAATAAAATGTATAGGAAAACAATTGAACATAAATCAATTTCAAATTAATATGATATATAATAACTTACAATATTGTCATATTTGATAACTGACTAAGTGACAGAGATAAAGTTCTTGATAGATTTATTTTTAAGTAGTTGCCTATATAGAAAATAATGTAAGACGAAATAAAATTTCCATGAAACGACAAGATAGGATAACCACCTATGTCTTTATACATTCATTTGCCGAATTCTTTTCCAATGTCTTTTAGACCTGAAACACCAATATGTCCTCTAGTATCATCTCCATCTTCTCTTCTGCGATTGCAAACTAATACAAAAAATGACAAAAGAAAATATTAGAATACATATCACAATTAAAGCACTTTAAGCCACCGCCATATTAGCACCTGAGACATTAAACCAATTTTACTAATGTAAACATTTCTACTCCATCACTCTTCATTTAAAACATGTCTACTATTATGAGAAACAGTTAGTTTTTGAACATCAAAATTGTTTATCAAATTATAGTAGTTAAAGGCGCTCCTCAGACACACCTAGGCCTGCCTCAGGCTCCAAGGCTCAACCTTGTGCCTTGAGTGTACCTCAAATGCGCCTAGGCTCAAGGCTCAACCTTGCACCCTGAGTGTGCCTCTTACCCTTGACTATTTTAGCTTGAGTCAACAAAGTAGTCCATCTACCATAATGTCATTACTGTGATAACAAAATCAAATCCAATATAATCAAAATTACAACCAACCATTCAAAGAATTGAACAAATACTATAATTGGTTATTTCATTTAACCTTTTCCCTTTAACAACTAAGAATGAGTGTCCATCAATAGCTATAAAAAGCGCAACACATTTACATACTTGTATTATATTAGTTTTAATATGGATATGGTATATATTACACCAATTTTAGTATTGGTATAACTTATATTTTATGTATTATATAGATTTGATACCAGTATAATGTATATTATACCAAATCTAATACTGGTATAATATGTATTATACCAATTCTAATGCTGGTATAATATATATTATATGTATTATACCAGTTTCAATATTGGTATAGTATCTATAAGTTTTTTATAGATAATATTATACATGTTTGTGTGAACTAATCATAGACATAATGCGCGAGATTAGAATAAGTATTTTCGATTGTTAGATAGTATCCCTAGCATGTCAACATTGACTATGTGTTGTAACAATGCAATATTATTGATATAATGAAATGGACCAGTTATTCTTTCCCCATTTGTACATGAACCAAACAAAGTAAATACAGCAATTTAGAAAAAAAGAATGAGTATTTATGTTTGATGATATTTGTAGTTCTTTAAACATAGGAATCTATGTAAATGGCTCAAATCAATACATATAAGCATTTTCAATTTTTTGAAATGAATGGTTTCTTAACTAAAAGTTAACAAAAACACACACACACACACACATGCATATAAGCATATAAGTATGTTTCTGCAGAATAGATAAATGTAATATACCAGTTTAATTTGAACAAAAAATGAAAATTCTTAATGACACTTAAATAAAAGAACAACCAAAACTGTTCTGAAGCTAAGCTTGCATTCTTATTCAAAACAATCTTCCCCTAAAAGTTATAAAAAATTGAGGTTCAGTTTGGATTGTTTTTTTGCATTTCCAACGTTGTCCCGAAAAACTCTGAAAATCAATAGCAAATAGTTCTGAATTAATTAATAGTAAGAGTCAAAAATTTCATTTACAGCTCCATAAACATCATCTGACACATCCACGTATGATAATTTTGGAGCTATACCATTATTGTCAAGTTGATTCAACCCCAGAATGTCATTCACCCAACATGACAACCACACGAGCAGTTTCACCAACCATGTTATCTCGTCGTCTGAGACAAGTCGCCTCATCTAATCTCCTTTAGATTTTAATACTGGTATAATATATATTATACCAATTCTAATACTGGTATAATACATATAATATATATTATACCAGTTCTAATACTATATATCATATATATAATATATATTATACTAGATCTAATACTGGTATAATATATATTATATGTATTATACTAGTTCTAATACTGGTATAATATAAATTATACCAGTTGCTCATACGACACTACATAATATTATATGTTTAATAACCAATTCTCCACAATAATTAATCTTAAATTATACAAATTATCATTCTGGTATAATACACAATACTGGTATAATATATATTATATTTATTATACTAGTTTCAATATTAGTATAATATATATTATACTAGTTGTACGTACAACACTATATACTATTGTATGTTTAATAACCAATTATTCATAATAATTAATCATAAGTTATACCAATTATCATTCAGGTACCATTCATAGTACTGGTATAATACATATTATATGATTTATACCAGTTTTAATACTAGTATAATATATATTATTCAAGTTATACGTACGAACTACATAATATTGTATGTTCAATAACCAATTCTCCGTAATAGTTAATCATAAATTATACAAATTATTATTCTGGTATAATACACAATACTAGTATAATATATGTTATATATATTATACCAGTTTTAATACTAGTGTAATATATATTATACTACTTTGGCGAGTGTCGAATTCGCCAAATTAAAATAACCTGCTTAAAAATTGTGATAGTAGAAGCAGGGTCGATGAGTGATAAAATCTTTCAAAATCGTTTTGTTGAATAAAAGTTGAAAAATTAAAAATGGGGGGTTTGATGATTTGTGTTTTGATTGAAAATAATTAAAATTTAAAATTTAAAATGATAATAAAAATAATTATGAAAAACATCCAATCAAAGGTATTAATTCACATTCACATTCTTTCACTTGATCATCGGTTCAAAAATATTCTAAATCAAAGTTTGCTAAACCGGTTATAGTTACCGAAGACGCTTCTAAATAGCCAATTCTCCCTTATTTTAAATCAATCACGAGACGCTCTATGATTGACCCTAACTAAACCATAGTACTTTGGAAATGTTCCTCGGTTTAACTTGGTAATTGCATTAAAAACTAGGAGAACCAGATTCAAACCAATTTGTCAAAATGTTTGACTCGTTTAAGTAAGATTGTTTATTCCTTAAGATTGAAAAATCTTAATTTGGTACTTTACAAGTTCATAAGACAATTACGGATCAAACCAACTTGTATGTCAACATTGAAAACTTTAACTAAAACAAAAACGTCTTCTCGAAACAATTAAAGAAACAAAATATCCTTTAGGAATCGAAATAAACAAATAGCAATACTGACAAAGAAATATGAAGAACTTTTAAACCTCACAAGTATAAAGGCATAGAAATAAAATTAACCTTTGATTGAACTTACAAAATTAACAAGACATAATTAAAAACTAAAAGATCAAAATTAAAACTATTTTATTGTAAGTCTAATGTCTACTCTTTACAAAGCAAAAGCTATGCTACTTAAATAACCTAAAAAATTGACAATTATCTCCAATACTCCACTAAGACCACATTACTTCGGCCATGATTTGCAAAAGTGGCAGTTTTTGCAAAGTGCCACTTCTTCGACAAACAACAAAAATGTTGTTAATTAGTTGCATAGTGGCCACGTCAAAATGAGTATGATGTACTTCATTAATTAGTTGTTGGAATAAAATCCTGAGATCAGTTATTGTTTTAATCTTCAACTCCAAGTGTGACCAAGTCAAATTCGAACTCTCTTTGTCTTCAAGATATTATTTCCAAGCTTCCAACATTATAGCTCATTCCTAACAAAAATCAAAATATGTTCACAAATAAGCTCATATCATAAAAATAATGAACACATCAAGTATAGGATAAGATCAATTTAATGCATGAAATGCATTCTAACAAATTCCCCCACACTTAACCATTGCTTGTCCTCAAGCATGACAATTTAAACATACAAGAGAGTCAACACATAGCAAAACCATTAAATTACACTGATGTGCAAACTCTAATCACGAAGAAGCTCATCGAACACTTCTAGCCAAAAATAATTACCAAATATCAGTTTAGTCCATATGATTATAGTCAAGCTTTTCAAATTCTACTGAAGTAAATTATAATCATTTCATTTAAACCTATTTAGCAGCCCCGCCTAAACGAAATTCACCAATAGTGAACAGCGATCTTATTATTTACCCTGACCTCTAAAATTCCAAAGTCAAAATATAATCAAAATTTTGCACCATATTTTTACCTTTTCTTTACACCCCTTGGTTATTTCGAGCATATTTTTGCTTTTATCTTTTATACTCTCCCACTCATTAGCGGTTTTGCTAACGTTGGTGTACCTCGGTCATGTTACTCTATCCTTAGTCTAGCAACTCCTTGTTCAAGGGAAAATGCATTTTGAGGCGCAACTTCCAACTAGAAAAGGGAATTAAAAAGCTTAAAACATTTTCTTTTTATTTTGAAAAAAAAAACTTAAAAAAATATATCATCAACAGCACTTCCAATATCAAAAGCATTTGCCAGTTGCATACCCCTTAACTCAATATGAAAATACCAAATTTGGAAAGACTACATGAATGGTTAAAACAAACTAGCTATATTTTACAACAACAGAACTATCAAAGCAAGACCATTAATAAAAATCTACTTAAGTGTCAACTAAACTTATTTGAATTTAGCCAAAAAATGTTCAGAGCTTGGGTTTTCAAGAAGGAAATATCGGCCTAACTTAAGATAAAGCTATGAAAAAGGAAAAAATTTTCAATTTAATTCAAAAATGACTCTCATTGTTATCATTTCAAAGGTCAGCAACCAAAATCAGCATTAATCGAAACCAAAAAAATTGAAAACCAAACAGCCAAAGCAGACTTATTTATACCAAAACATGACCACTAACACTTGACATCTCCCCAACACTTATTTCGCATTGCCCTCAACTGTGGGCACAACCAAACATACAAGACAAAAACTTCAATGTAGAAAATAAAAGGAACGAGTACAGCCCTATATTTTTTTAATGGGGGAGGCCGATGCGTCTTAGGAGTTCAGTTGCAATTATGCTTTGTTCCTTGTCCTTCAATTTGTTCGGTTTAAAACACCCAAAAACTTTTATCCTTTTGCTCTGTGGTGGCTCCGACGGTGATGAATTCCGACAAACAACTCCTCTTCATGTTCGGACTATAGTGACTAATCGAGAATAAAAATTGACGCGAACGGGAATCAGTGGCTTGAATGGAGGTTTTATTACGAAATTTGAGGGAGAGAAGAAGGGTTTAGGAAGCCTTTGGAACCGTCGGTGTTGTTGTGATATCAAAAGAAAAGAATTGTGAGAATGGGGAAAAGAGCAATCAGTGCTGTAGAGGGAGAATGAAGGGTTTCTTTGCTTGAGAGGATAATGGATGTAGCTTTAGGAGAGTAATAATAAAATGGGTTAAATGATAATGGCCCATGTGTTACAACATTGAGAATGGCCCAATGATAACTCCTATTTCTTTTTACTCCTTTCCCATTGAAGCTTAATTTTTCCACAGGCCAGCGAATTCAAAAATGGAATAGAGAAGACAATTGCGCACTTGTTAAAATAAAAGTAAAGCATGAAATTATTTGAGCCTAAAACAAAATAAGAAGTTCAATTGCTGTTGAAGTTGTTCACGAGAACTCAGCAATATTAATTTCTCAATTTGTCAAATAGTCTCAAATAGTGTATTTTTAATTATTTTTTATTATTAATAAAACTAGATTAGCTAAAAGAAAACTAAAACAGATATAACATCTATCCTAAAAAATTTAAAATCAAATGATAAAACAATTAAACTTAAAGTAATCAAATGCCTATTTTAAGAGAGAAATCAGTAGTTCTGGTTTATAGTCTCAACTAGACTTGTTGCAATGGATCTTTCATCCATCTGGCTTGTCTAGTGCAACCTCATCAATTTTAGCTCCAAATCCATGCTGCCCTTTGAACTTGAATTTTCCTCCTGGATCAAAACATGTAATTTTTGTTTCCCACAATGCATCTATAATTTTTTGTTCCCGTAAAACATGTGAAAGTTCATTATTACAAGAGTCAAGTAAATCAAATTGAGGCACTTCCTTCCTACATGAGTTGCTACCTTTCGATTCCATATCCTCCTCAAACAATGTTTCTTTCAAAAGAGTTTGGTCTTTTAAAATTATCATCTCATTTTCAACATTCAAAACATTAACATGATTAACTTCAAAGACTTCCTGCATTTTAGGTTCAAATACACTTACTTGGCACACATTAGATACACTAGGAGGATGTTTTATGGCTTCATACATGTTTACCTCTACTGCGCTGAAAGTTTTAAGCATTTCCTTTTCATCTTGATCTTTCTTTGGGTTTACCAACCTTTGAGGAAAAGGTGGTCTGATCATTATAGATTCAAGATCACTTGCTTTCTTTTTCTTAGTGGAATCTCTCTTCAATTCTGAATTTTTAATTGCAGATTCCAGCTTGTCACTCTTGCTATGCCCATAGTGCGGGTCACGACGTACATCCTGCAAAAACTTTTCACTTCCCAAAGTTATAGAATTCATGGGTTCTCTCGAATTTACCTCAGGTTGATATGATAGATGTCCTTAAGACTCCAACTTGTTCAATGAAGTTGCAATTTGAGAAATTTGAGTCTCCAAATTTTGAAATCTCGCATCTGTAACCTGTTGAAATTTCCGAGTGTTAGCAATAAGACTTTTCATAGCTTCCTTAAGAGAATTACCTGAATTTTCTACATTTGAGTACACTGGTGGATGTTGGTAATGAGATGGTCTATGTGCATAGCTGAAGTTCAGATCTTACCAATTAGGATTATATGTTTTTGAGTAAGAATCATACAACCTTTAGTGTTGAGTTGAAAATCCTTCTACATTCACATATTCTTCCTCTTGAAGTGTTGGGCAAATATCGGTTGGATGGCTTGGTTGAGCACAAAGTCTATACACCTTAGCTTACCTTGATTGGTCTGATACTAGACTCTGAACCATAAAAGTTAGATTAGAAATTTGAGATTGCAGAGAATTAGTGTTTACCTCATTGATGACTCTTCTTGATTCCGATATTCTTCCAAATTATTATGCATTTACTACCATAATCAAATCAATTCTCGAGCGGCTCGTGGTGTCTTCTTGATAATAGCACCACCACTTGCAACATCCATCAACCTAGATTCGATATATAAAAGACCCTGGTAAAAATACTGAATCAGATTCTATATAGTGATTCCATGCTATGGGCACGACACACAAAGTTTTTAAAATCTTTCCCAATAATTGTACAATGATTCAGAATCTATTTGCTTGATTACACAAATGTCTCTCCTGATTTGTGAAGCACGAGTTGCTTGAAAGAATCTCTCAATGAATTGTCTAGCCATTTCCTCCCTGTTCAAATGCTCTCGGATGGAAGATAATAAAGCCAATCCTTAGCTGTATCTGCAAGAGAAAAAGGGAAAGCTCTTAATTTAATTTGCTCAATTGTAACATCTTGAGGTTTCATACCAAGACAAACAACATGAAATTCTTTTAAATGTATATAAATCCTCAATTTCTAGGCCTTGGAAAGTGGGTAAAAGATGAATCAAGCTTGATTTCAATTCACACGTGACAACAAGATCATCATAGGCGATGCAAAGAGGTTCTTGATTAATAGGAGCAGCCTGGTTTCAAAGTTCGTTTATCATCCATGTCTCTTTTCTCAATCTCTTGGCAGCCTTCTCAATGTCAAACTGTAATTATCTACACTAAAAAATCGAGTTATTCAACAAAAACAAAAATTACAAAATTAAATGAAAAATCCCCGAAAACGGTGCCAAAAAATTGGTGAGTGTTGAATTCGTCAAATTAAAATAACCCGCTTAAAAGTTGTGATAGTGGAAGCAGGGTCAATCCCACAGGGAGTGATAAAATCTTGCAAAATCGTTTTGTTGAATAAAAGCTGAAAAATTAAATAAAGGGGGTTTGATGATTTGTGTTTTGATTGAAAATAATTAAAACTAAAATTTAAAATGATAATAAAAATAATTATGAAAAACATCCAATCAAAGGTATTAATTCACATTCACATTCTTTCACTTGATCATCGATTCAAAAATATTCTAAATCAAAGTTTGCTAAACCGGTTATAGTTACCGAAGACACTTCTAAATAAGCAATTCTCCCTTCATTTTAAATCAATCACGACACGCTCTATGATTGACCGTAACTAAACCATAGTACTTTGGAAACTTTCCTCGGTTTAACTTGTATTTGCATTAAAAACTAGGAGAACCCGATTCAAACCAATTTGTCAAAACTTTTGACTCTTTTAAGTAAGATTGTTTATTCCTTAAGATTGAAAAATCTTAATTTGATACTTTACAAGTTGATAAGACAATTACGGATCAAACCAACTTGTATGCCAACATTGAAAACTTTAATTGAAACAAAAATGTCTTCTCGAAACAATTAAAGAAACAAAATATCCTTTAAGAACCGAAATAAACAGATAGCAATATTGACAAAGAAATATGAAGAACTTTTAGACCTCACAAGTGTAAAGACATAGAAATAAATTTAACCTTTGATTGAAATTACAAATTAACAAGACGTAATTAAAAACTAGAAGATTAAAACTAAAACTATTTTATTGTACGTCTATGTCTACTCTTTACAAAGCAAAAACTATGCTACTTAAATAAGCTAAAAAAATGACAATCTCCAATACTCCACTAAGCCCACATGACTTAGGCCATGATTTGCAAAGTGGCAGTTTTTGCAAAGTGCCACTTCTTCGACAAACAACAAAAATGTTGTTAATTAGTTGCATAGTGGCCACGTCAGAATGAGTATGATGTACTTCATTAATTAGTTGTTGGGATAAAATCCCTGAGATCGGTTATTGATTTAATCTTCAACTCCAAATGTGACCAAGTAAAATTAGAACTCTCTTTTTCTTCAACTTAATCTTATTTCCAAGCTTCCAACATTATAGCTCATTCCTAACAAAAATCAAAATATGTTCACAAATAAGCTCATATCACAAAAATAATGAACACATCAAGTATAGGATAAGATCAATTTAATGCATAAAATGCATTCTAGCATAATTGTACGTACTACACTACATAATATATTATTGTCAATCAGTACACATTAAAATAACATGACAAATTGTCAATCAGTGGACTTCCATTGTCTAGACCTCATGGAAATATACTAACTATGGAAACTTCATATACTAGTTGAAAACATTACATATATTCAAGAGAAAAAAAATCCAACTTTAACTGGTAAATACTCCCTCCGATTTTTTACTTTTCCTCTTTCACATTTCACACTTACTAAGAAATCAATTAATCAAGGGTCTATTCCTTATTATTGTAAATGTTGTAACCTTCTCCTTCATCTTTCATTTCTTTTCTTTTAATTTCTATGTTAGAATACCCCCACGAAGGAAATAAAATATATTCCCGGATAACAGTCCTCACCACTTTGCCATGCGGTCATATTCACTAATAAAATTGATCAACATACGTGTAAATAAAAATAAACTATTTTTATTTAAAATAACAACTTTAATCATCGATTTTTTAATTAGGCCACATGGGCCTCGCTAAAATCAAATCGAACATATAGGATATCCGCTATGCTAACCCTTGTGGATGCAGGTTAGATGTATGCCTAAGATTTATTTTCCTTCGGGTATTGCGTATATTTTTACGGAAAATGTAATTAATAGGTTAGCGGGCGATTGCATCCCCCGATTTTTGTAATTTTTTGTAATCTTTACTTTTCCACATTTACTTTTTGCATTTATTTAATGCTTTATAGATGGTTTACTACTTTCCACATGCACATTAAAACATGCATTTAAACTCGAAAAATGACCTTAGTGCGAATATGTATAGCTAAGAAAATATGGTTTTCTGTAGATTTAATTATCCCGGATCTGAATCTCTGTGTCTTAGTGGGTCGTCCCCCGGACATTAAGCCTCACAGGACTCTAATTCCTGGAAAGAGCTAATACAGGTGGCGACTCCACACTAAGAGGCGACGGATTCAGGTTCGAACCGATCTAAAAATGTTTTCGCTCTCTCTTTCAAACCTTTTCCGGGGTTCCCCGACCCGGTGCTTCTTTTTATAAACACCCCGGTGGACTGCGCCTCTCATCTTCGCACGCACCCGGCCCACCGCTCCGTGTCGTCCGCTCACAATCGCATTTCTTGATCTAGAATAAAATGATAAAATAAATCAATGACTTATTGGACGTCCTTATCACTTTTATTCATCAAGTGGCCGGTGATTCATTTCAATTTATCAAATCGAATGGTAATTGTATCACTTCAACACTACTACTAATGTGGTCATGAAATATACCGAGCATACCCGTACTTGTAATCCAATATTTAAGGACCCATTAGTAATATGCTACATCACACTTAATTCCACATTAGTAATAAGTTGAAATCAAGTCTGAGGACAATTGAGACCTACTCAGCAAATTGTCTATGACATACAACCATGTAACTTTGTTTTGTAGATCGGTCCAGCTGTGAGCACGGGATTTTTGTACCAGCTCGCGCGTTTGATGATGACGGCATTTAGAGATTTTATCCTTGAATCACACAATTCTCGATTATCCAGACGTCTTCAAATGGGAGTGTTCCTCGTCTCTAAATTTAAAAGAACTTTTAATAAAATCAATGAATTTTTCTTTTTAGTTCAAAAAATTTATTAAAAATACAAAAAAATATAAAAATACGAAAAATCACGGTATACCGGAATCGGGGACCTACCTCGCTAGAAGTTTGGCGAGGCTCGCCCGAATTTATTTCCATTTTTGGATTTTCGAGTTTTTCCCCTATAAATATTTTGGGAATTTTCGGTAATCAGGATCAGAAAATTTCAGAGAAAAATATAGCTTTTAGAATTGGAACTGATTTCAAGAATGAAGCAAAGCATTTTTCAAGATTTACACCACATTTTCAACAACCTAAACTAAAAGACGACGAGGACTACTTCCTAAAGTTGAGCGGATATTTTCAAAGTGGATTAGCTCCGTAAGTGTGAGCTTCTGAGTTCCTAGAACTGCTAATTTCGTGCTCATTATCTACTATTTCTTCTTCTGATTTCATCTGCGGACCTAGGATTTTCATTATTCTATTTTGTTCCAAATGTTGTAATTTTTCTTTCTTCATTTGTATATTCTTTATTAATGAAGATACATGCTAGAATGGCCCCACGAAGGGAATAAAAATATATTCCCGGATAACAGCCCCCACTATTTACCATGCTAGCAATTTCATTAATTAAAACGAGCAACCAACGTGTTAATAAAATGATTTATTTTATTTCAAATAACAAATCCATTACCATGATTTTTTAATAGGCCACACGGGCCTCTCTAAAGCCAAAATCGAGCATATGTGCAATATGTTGTAATATATCATGTGCTAACCTTTCTGGATGCAGGTAGATTAGGATTAGATGTATGTTTAGGATTTTAATTTTCCTTCGGGGTATCGCAATTTCAATTATATTTTGGGAAATGTAATTAATAGATTAGGCGGGCGGTTGCATCCCCCGAGGTTTTGTAATTTTTAATCTTTACTTTCCGCATTTATTTACTGCTTTATAGATAGATTTACCGCTTTCAAATATATGTGAATCATGCATAATAACTCGAAAAATGACATAAATGCGAATATGCACAATTAAGAAATATAATTTTCTATAGATGTAATATAATGTGATCCAATAAGAAATAAGCAACTTATCCCGAACACGAATCTCTGTGTCTTAGTGGGCCATCCCCGGACGTTAAGCCTCACAGGACTTTAATTCCTGGAAAGAGCTAATCCAAGTGGCGACTCTACACTAAGAGACGGCGAATTCGGGTTTTTCTGATGTAAAATGTTTTCGCTTTCTCAGCCAAAACTTTTTCCAGGTCCATGACTCGATACATTCATTTTCACTTAAACACCCTAGTGGACTTCGACTCTCAATTCCGCGTGCTCTCGGCCAATCGCTCTATGTTGTCTGCTCATAGTGGCGACTCTGCTGGAGATTTTTTCTAAAAAATTGAAAATTATTGATCACATTATTCCATATTTTCTTAATTATGACATATTCATAAATTCGCATTGCAATAGAGGGGATTAGCCCATAAGTTTAAGGTACCCTATTACCGCGAAACTTTCTCTTGTGCTAATCTGCCTCCTTGAGAAAAGATAGTACCTGAGCGGGTGGAGCACTTGTTGCCATATCACGTGTACCTCCCTCATTAGAACCCATTTGGGGAGAGACTTGGAGTGTATTTTAGTGCAACAAGAATCTTCTACGTCAACGACCCATTTATAAACCTCATGTAAATAAGCCACAGGCATTTTCCCTAGGGTGCTACCCAACGAACGATCATGCATTATATTTTCTTGCAGGTGCGCTTCTTAGCACCCCCATGGCACTAAGATGAACCAAACTTAGGATAGAGACTAGCCAAAAACCCTACGCGTGGGATTCGTATGGTTGGAAGTTGGATATTATGTGCTATGTGTTATGTGTTTACCACTTTTTGATTCATCATGCATTGTAAAAATGTACCATGCTAACCACGAACCTTAATGCAGATATTTGAATGGACACACTCATTGAAGCATTACAAAACTATAGGTGTTCCCATCACATTAGGACATAGTCGACACTCGAGATCATGTCACCCTAGGATAACATGAAATCAAGTAGAAACATGTAGCATCATTTACCCCATTATAGCGTGACTATGAGCACGGGATTTTGTACTAGCTCGCGCATTCAACGATGATGGCTTTTCGAGATTCTTATCCTCAAATCTTACGATTTTGATTATCCGGAAATCTCCAAATGGGAATGTTCTTCGTCGATAATTTATTTTAAGGATTTAAATTATTTTTTTAAGACCTTAAAAATTAGATTTTGGTAAAAATTAATTTATTTATATTTTCAAAAAATTAAAAATATATTTAAAGATTAAAAAAAATCACACAAAAATCAGGAATTCTGGCGAGGCTCGCTGGAATCCGGCAAGGCAACCTCGCCAGAAGCCAGAATTTCTAGTGAGGCTCACCAAAATATGTTTCTTTTTGGATTTTTTGAATTTTTTTTGCCTATAAATATTCGTGAAATTTTCGGTATTCTAGACCGGGGAAACAATGCAAAAAATATAGTTTTCTCTCACGAGAAGCAAGAATTTTTAACAACAAAAAATAAATTTTTCTGAAGAAATAATTTCGACTTTTTTTTTCTACATTTCTTTTACATTTTTCTTAGAAATTCTTTGATTATTTTTTAATCCAAAACACGTTTGGATTCCAAACTCTATTATTTTCAAACAAAATTTTCTCCATTATTTTCTTCTTCTAATTCGGGTTTGACCGATCTAAAAATGTTTCTCGCTTTCTCTTTCAAACATTAAAACCCCGGTAGACCGCGCCTCTCATTTTAGCGGGCTCTCGGACAATCTCTCTCTGTCATCCGCTCACAACAACATCTACGTGATGTCCGATTCTTAAACCTGCATAGGGTAGATATACAAAAACCTTATTCGACGCCCACTTGGTGTCCTAATTCATAGCCCTACCGGGGCAATTATACATACCAAAAGCCTACATGAGGTAAACATGAACACAAACCATATTTCCCCACATTAAACGATATCCCTGTTGATATCCTAACCTAAACCCACACAGGGCGAACTTACTTCAAAAATCTTACCACCATTCCAGGTGACCACTCACTTGAAATACTCACCCGCAAAGGGTAACGATCCATGCATTACCACATTTCTTTTATAATGATGTCCACTGACATCCAAGACCTTACCCTAATTGGGCAAAAAGACCCAAAACATCCGTTTAAATGCTACACATGGTAGTTATTCTCATACATGTTTGAACCACTTTTCATTAGGGTATGTCACACAGCTTACCCGAAAATAATTAGACATCTTCATGAGATCTAGTCACGGCACCAAATCTCAATTTTTTTTACCTAACACCACACGGGTAATTAGGTCACTTCATCACATCAGCCCCTTTCACACTGTCCCATAAACAGAGTGTAGATCTCGAATCCACTAGATTTTCATTCACTCATTCTTATCACCTGGACTACCGATTCTGTTTTGTTTTGATTGATTTTTATTTTGCATCATGGAACGTTAACCCTTTGTGTAGGTAGCTATAACATTAACATTTCACACATCAATCACACATCATGACTTAATATGCATACCTTAACGATCTTCCTGTGTACTTCAACCAGGAAAAAGGCTGTATACCAAAGGGCTTGGAACAGGGCTTCTCATCGATTGATCCATATTTAACTAATCACGGCTCATTAAGAAGGAATTCCATGCATAGACTCTAGTGAAGTCTTGGGTTCAGATTCAGAATAACGCATTCCACGCAGTTTTAGTAATATGGCTAACCAACAAGAGGAGAATGTGGTAGAGGAATAGAATCTGGGGGGGGTAGAACCCGAAGGTGAACCAATCACTGATGAGTACCGAGATTACTACAATGATGAATGCTTTAGCTAACAATGACCAGTTTGCGTCGATCATCAACTACCACACCAAGATAGGGTATCTTGAGCAACGGGTAAATGATGTGGTGCCTAACTTGAACGTCAGTGGCACGATTCTACCAGGGGGACCATCCTCTTCTATTGTAGTATTTTTGAGTTCCGGTACAGTCACCCCTACTTTCTATCAGTTCAGGTCAGGGCAGGGTCAGTCGTAGGTTGGCCAAACAATGTATGATTTCACTTCTCAGCCACAAGTTGGTGGCTAGTTCTTCTCAGGGAAGTCGGGATAAACTTCATTTGCGCTTAGAGTGGTGGGGCCATAAAAAATCAGGCCCTCCTCCAATTACATCTCGTTTGTTCAAGGGACATCTCAACCTATGATGCCAAGCGGGGTGCACCTTCTTAGATATTCCAAGGTCAGGGATAGTACAACCCAGGGATGTAATATGGTGGTTTCTCAGGGACCTCGAACAATATCCTCCAACAGCCAAGAATGGCTGAACTATGGCACCAGTTCTTAGCTACTTATGGTGGGTATATTTCATAGGGGCAGATGGGTGCAATTCCAACGCAGTTAGCAGCTAAAGACGAGGACACTTTGCCTCCAACTTTTGCTATGCCCTAGTTCAAGAAATACACAGGCACCACAAACCCTTGAGCACATCTTGCACACTATCAGAATGTAATGAGAGCCTTGAGGATAAGCGACCGCATGATGGCCAAGCCATTCATTATGACACTGGGGAGCCCTGTGAACGAGTGGTATAGTTACCTCCCGTTGGACATATCTTATGACTGGGGATGTCTATCCCAAACAATGGTGGACCATTAAGGCTTCAACACTTTGATGGTCACGACAATGTAGAACTTGGAGGCTGTAAAATAAAAGTAGGGGGAAATTTCAAGCCTTACTTTGAGAGGTGGTTGGCTACACAAGTCAGATTACAGTCTCGCCTAACCTTGTCAAAAATGATCGTGAAGCTCTTGGATGGTGCACTGCCATCTTATTCGAAAAGACTTAGGTCTGAAACCTTTTATAGTTACCAGGAGGTATTTGTTTAGGCCAAAAAGATATAACGTTACGATGCTTTGGAGGAGGCATCGGGATAATAGGCTGCTAAACCCCGGTACAAGAAGAGTGAGTCCAATCCTGTCCAAGTGAAAGCGAAATAACCAGAGGTGCAACTGGTGCAAGAGGAGAAGGTAGCCGTTGTCAGGTTGCCAAAAGAGAAGTATCATGGCGTCTCCCCATACACAGCTAACCTTGGGTTCTTATTCACTAAATTGAGAGAACTCAAATAGATGGAGAGCTTGAAAAAGCATGCCCCTCCCAAGCTTGAAGATAAGAACAATTACTGCCATTATCATGTAGTTGTGGGGCACCACATGAATAATTGTAAAGAACTGCTGAAGGCTATCTAGAAGCTGGTGGATGACAAAATTCATGAGCTTGCACTTAAACTGAGCACTAAGACTAACTCTCTACCGAATTTTGAGGCCAACGTTGGGATGATTAACTCCGGGATAAGGGAGGAGAAGGGGCTAAAATGCATTTATGATGGCTTAGGGGAGTTCGTGATGGTAGTTGGAGGAGGAAGGGATCCTGGGCATGTGTTGAGAATGTTGTAGAAAGAATCAGGCCGCCTAGGGAGCAGATGTGAGATTAAAGCATCTGAGGTCAACCTTGCTGGATTGTCGGTATTTACCAGTGAGAAACCTACATTGCTTCGCATAGGGAGGGATCTGTTAAGAAAAGCACTGACTAGAAAGGGAGATCAGTATGTGATGGTGATCGGGTCAGGTATGTACTCGGGCAATGTGATGCATATCCTCGAATCATATTCGAGTAATCGAGGTGACGAAGAAAGGGAGGAAAAGGTACCGAGGGCTAGTTTCAGTTTGGCTGGAATGTCAGTTTTTTATGGGAATGACGCACCGTCATCCCATCTATCTAAATTTTATACCCTATGTCGAGTACAGGGTCTTTCTTAGGATATGATAGCCATACTTTTTCCATGCTCGTTATCAGGGGTGGCGAGCTAGTGGTACGATATGTAATCTGAACAAACAAAGAGTACCTGGAACTATATTGCTGCATGTTCGTAAGATTTTGACTATACTCGTTTCGATAGGCTTATATTCGGTAACGGTACCAATAACCTTGTCCCCCACTTTTCTACTGATAAGATAAAAGTTCTAACTATGAACAGGTGTTGTCAGTAACGCTTATCAAATAGAAAAATGATAACTACTGCAAGTATACAGTTACGATGTAGTTATAAAGATATCGATCCCACAGGGAAGAAATTCGATTTTAAAGACCAAGTAGAGTTACAGAATAAAAGAAATAAGATAATTTGTAGGGTTAGATGGTAGACTAATGAATAGACAGATGCATGAACAGATTAGAGAAGATGTAAACTATATAAATATTCCCTAAGAACAAGTATAGTAGAGAAAAACATGTAAAATCATCAAGAATATTTCATACACTAGATAACTTCAACAAACACGGTTCTAGACGCTCAAA
The DNA here is from genome assembly GCA_949673415.1 of Euphorbia schlechtendalii. Taxonomy (NCBI): domain Eukaryota; kingdom Viridiplantae; phylum Streptophyta; class Magnoliopsida; order Malpighiales; family Euphorbiaceae; genus Euphorbia; species Euphorbia schlechtendalii. Next base: position 13,114 of record CATIWQ010098240.1, on the reverse strand, counting down.
TATTCAATAATTCATCGCAGAGCAACACATGAAATGTCTTTTCTAGATCTAGGGTAAACGAATTATGACACTTATAAGAACCTGGATAATAATAATTGTATGCTTAGTACATGTCGCTCTCACATAGCCACATTTAGCAAGTTACCACTCCAAAAATGTTGGCTCACTAAATAGCATTATAATCACAAATCCAGTGACTATACACAATCTTGTTAACCCTGAAATCACTCTTAAAGTTAACTCGAAATCATATAACTTGATTATATAAATGACGCAAGATGAAATACTCGTTATGACACATAGACATATCATATATTTCGAAATAGAAAGTATAAGTAGAAAACAAAGTAAAGTTGTAAGGTATGCAAGTGAAAGCTAAAGTTGATCAAACCGTATCCACTCTTTAATGGGAGTCGTCAATTCCCGTAATTCCTGCGTCTACTTTGAATTCGGTCTCGACTCATACAGAACCTCCACTAGGATGCTATTCTTTGTGAATATCGAACAAATGAATGTTGAAGAATGAAAAATTTTATTGATAAGTGCTTTACAATTATACTTATACAACAATTGCTCGAATAAGTGGAGAAATCTAGTGATCGAAATAAGAATCTAATCACTTATACATTTTTCTCGCTAACACTTTGGACGTTGCAAATCTAGACAATTTTCACTCTCTATCTATGCATACACGCTACTATACATTGCCCACCATGCATATATCAAAATTGGTTGGTATTGAACCCTATTTATAGAGTGCGAAGGGTTGCATCTATCCAGATGAAGAGTCGTGTCCATTGGCGAAGGGTTGCATCACTTCTTTGTGATTGGATGCAAAGTTTCATCCTCATCTACAATGGAAAGGCACCTTGTTGTAATTGGTTAACTTCCAAAAGGTGTCTATTCATTTGGTAGTTGATCACGGTTGATCATTTTTATCTGGCGGTTGGTAGTTGAGAAGAGATAACCAATAACTGTCACAAGTCACGATCGCGAATTACATGTCGCGATCATGAATAAAGGTTGGCAACTTTCTATTTATGAAGGGTGATAAAACGCGATCGCGAACGGATGTCATGATCGTGAACAATGCTTTTCTTCATAATTCTCTTTGCAACTTTACCAATCTTTGACAGCTTCTATCCTATGCCAAATCCTTGTGTTCCACGCATCTCTTTGCACCTTTTTCACTCTTTTTACATAGAATTCCATCTTTGATCATTATACTCCCAAGATTCACCTAGTTTCTGCACTTGTATAAAAAACAACTACATACAACGTGAAATCGTTTATATGAAGTATAAAATGACTCAAAACCATATCATTTTATGAATAAAAATATCATGATAATAAGTGTAATTATACACTTATCACACCCCCACACTTAACTTTTGCCTTGTCCTAAAGGTAAACGCAATAGATTTGTATAAAATAGTATTCAAGTTCATACCTCATTTGGCGAAAGATTATCATAGTGAGTACCACATTCCCACGTTGCATAAAGTTCAAGTAAAAGTTTGAAATTTCCCACAATTAGTAATGTGCAATTTACATAGTCCAGTTGCATACCTTTGCTCTTAATGGAGTGCCAACCAAATTTCATCTTCATAGAAGCGTTATACGCTCGCTCGAATATTTCCTTCTCTCAAGTATAGCATAAAGTATAAAGGATAAAAGGAGCACGCTTTGAAAAGTTTGATCTCAAGGCATTTTTAGGTAACCTAGGATGCTAAAACACTCTTAGTGGTTGCATTTTATGCTCCATACCACTCTCCCCTTTTTTTAGTGGTTGCATTTTATGCTCCATACCACTTTCTCTCTCTTTTTTTTTCTTTTAAGCATATGTTTTTGAAATACAAATTCGTACTTTGCACCCATTTTTTGTGCTATGCTACTTTTCTTGTTTTTCACTCATTGAATGGTTGCGTACCATTCCTCACCTTTTGCATGACTCATTGGTTATCCTCTCTTTCTTTAGATTTTTTCTCTCAATACCCTCATCCTTTATTGATCACTTCAAAGTATTATGGCTATAGTTTCCCAACACTTTATATACACTCAATACTTATAGGACGTATTCGAGAATAGCATATAAAACTCATAGTAAGAACACTATTAGATATTACTCCACTTAAAACTTATCAGTCGTATTAAACTAAAACTATATAACTTATACTAATTCATGATGTTGCTTTCGAATGTTATTCACAACTCATCCTTGCCAAATGCTAAATGTTGTGCCAAAAGCGCTTACACTCTCAACGCACGCTCAAACTCCAAAAAAAAATTTTGTTCGAAATATACACCAACATCAAACTTGAAATATCTAACACTCACAATAACCTTGGAACATATGTTAGTATAGCATAGGTATGGATAATGTATAAATAACACAAAATCAAGAAAATTTTCATATTCTTCAATTTTTTTTAAATTATATTTTAATTTTTTTTTTTGAATTTTTGGGATTTCACAAATGACCCCCCACACGAACACAATGTCCTCATTGTGAGAGATTGTATTAAAATCTAAAACTAAACTAATTAAAATCTAAAATAAACTAATCACACATAAATGAAAAGAAAATAAATAAAAGAAAAAAGAAATTGAACCTATTTTAATCATCCGAACTTGAATCTGTTGGACTCGGCGAGATATCCAAATTCTTCATTCTGAAGTATGTATTCAACTTGCGGCTCAAAGAAATGTTTGATTTCGTTAGTTGACGAACATCTTGCTTTATGGAGGCTATATCTAGGCACGCTTGATCGACATCTTTGACGAACTTCCCTCTCCAAGTATCATGTGTACTCCCAGAGGCTTGTCTTGATCCACTACTTCTTATTGGAACTTCCTCAATTTTTTATCGGGTTGATTCTCTCGAGAAGTATATTCTTTTGTTGGTCTCAGCTTTTTAACCCTTACTCTATATGGTAAAAATGTAAATTTTCCTTTGTCTTCCTTAACTATTCCTGCTCTCTTCATATAAATCCCTCCCATAAAGTTGAAATTCTCTCAAGGACTATATTGGTACGGTAGTTGATTCTTTGCTCCCAAAATAATTCCGCAGATTGTATTTGCCCCTCCAACTCTAGCCTTTTTATGTGTAGTAAGACTAGTGATGGATTCCAAAATGTACATCACAAACTTTAGTCTTAATTGCGAAACCGCGCACTCCAATATAATCAAATCTTTCATCGACACTTTGGTAGTTTCGTGTCGGAAGAAAAGGCTTTGAGAAATAAACTTATGGAGGTAAAGAAGATTGTTGCTCTGAATGTTCTTGTTGGACGAGTTTTTGACATCGTATCTATCCAATCCCGTTAACTCGGTCCAAACATTCGTTAAATCATAATCTTCTTCCTTTTCAATCTCTTCATAAGTTTCTCCTAGACTAAACCACTTAATCAAATCCATTAAGGTAAACTTATATTCTTCCCCTTCATTCCTGAATTTTTTTTTTCAAAAAGTTCCCATCTTCAGTAACAGTAACCAAAAACTCGAGGACCCATCCCTCGATAAATGGAAAACACATATTCACAAATTTTTCCAATCCAAATAGTAAAAATACTCTTCTACTTCCGCATGAATTCCAACATCAATCGCAAAAGTAGGATCATAGAAAAGTGTACCTTGGATATCAAAGTTCTTGATCCTCAAGTATCTTTCAACTTCTTCTTCACTATAAATTGAAAAAGGGCATCCATACTTGGTTTGTTAGTTGACCAATTTGTTCTTCCCCTTGGTTACTGCTGATTTCTTTGGAGCCATTGAAATTGAATTCAAGAATTTGAAAAAGGACTTGTATTTTGATTTTTGGAAAAACAGAGAAAAATTGTTTGCAAGAGATTGTAGTTGTATAAAAGAGTGATTCATTGTGAAAATAAACTAGGAAAGTAGTTATATATGTATATAGGAAATTAGGTAATTATGGCTTTTTCAACGGATATATACAATAATAACCGTAAAGAAATAGAGCCGTTACAGCAATAACTGCTATGAAATCGCACTAGTCGCGATCGTGACTTTCTCCATACAGAAATAGAAAGTTTTGACAACTTAATTCATGAGCTTGATATAGGTCATGATCGCGATATGTTCAAAATCCAAAAACTTTTTTTTCTTTTATTTTAAAACAACACTAACTTAAAATACACACAAACAATAAAAATATACTACTATACAACACTATATATATTTTGGAAAACATAAGAGATTTAGGTATCAATGGAGTTTCTCAACCCCTTAACTTCATATTCATGGATGAAATCCAACCTAACAACTTCTTGGATGCAAGCATCAATCAAGTCAAGTTTCATGCATATATCTTCATCCATTGGATATTTATAAGCCTTATCCATGTTAAATTCAACAGTATCGTCACCTATCCTTAACTTAATTTTACCTTCCGACACATCTATCAATGCTTTGCCAGTATGCATAAAAGGTCTTCCTAATATTATAGGACATTTTTCATCATATGCAAAATCTAGCACAACAAAGTCTGTTGGAAAAACAAATTTATCCACCTTAACTAGCACATCTTCGATTATGCCATAAGGACATTTAATAGACTAGTCGGCCAATTGCAAGACCATATTTATCTTTTTAACTTCATCATCAAGCTTCAGCTCTTTGAAGATCGATAAAGGCATAAGATTTATACTAGCCCCAAGATCACACAAACATTTTCGAAAAGAAATGTTACCAAGTTCACACGGTATTGTGAAACTTCCTGGATCTTTAAGTTTAGTGGGCATTGTAGCAGTTATTATTTTGCTACAATGTTCAGTTAAAGAATCTTTCGATATTCCTTCTAAACTACTCTAACGAGATAAAAGTTGTTTAATAAACTTACCATAGTTTGGAATCTGTGTAATCGCTTTAATGAACGAAAGATTTATTTCCAAACTTTTAAGTTTCTTGAGAAACTCAATAAAATGCTTATCCTCATTCTTTTTCTTCATTCTTTGTGGAAATGGTGGTTGAGGGGGATTAACTTTTTTGAAATAAAGTTGTTCATCCACTCCTACTTTATTATTGGATTTACTTGGATAATCATCCGGCACTTCAATAACATCATTAGCAAGCATACCCGAAGGATTTGGTTTATCTAGTAATTTACCACTATGAAGGGCTATAGCATGCATATTTTCCTTAGGATTTCCTTCTATGTTACTAGGTAAATGGCCTTTTCCTATAGATGGAATTACACTCGCTAATTGACCAACTTGTATATCCAAATTATGAATGGAAGATGATTGTTTCTTAAACATCTGATCCATCTTATTCTCTAACTTTTTGTAACATTCCTCAGACTCTGATTGCTTATTACAAACCCCTTCCAAAAATTTATCTATCTTACTTGTTAATTACCCTATTCTATCAGTACTTTGATAATTTTTTTGTTGATTATCAACATACTTCTAATTAGAACTCCTATAATTATTTCCATTATTGCCATAAGAATTTCCTTGACTTCGAACATAACTTAATTGCTCTCCTACACATGGATTAAAGTTACACTCAAAAGCAGTGTGTCCAATTTGACCACAATTTTCACAAGTCAAAGGGTTACTCTTAGTTATATGCATATTATCTATCTTATGAGATAATGCAGATATTTGCGCTTGTATAACAGAATCAGGGTCTAATTCATTGACCTTTTTAACTGAACTAGAAGATGTAGATTGATAAGTGTATAATTACACTTATTATTAATATAATTTTACACACTAAACACTATAATTTAAGTCATTTTTATACTTCATATAAAAGATTTCACGTGGTATGTAGTTGTTTTTTATGCAAATGCAGATACTAGGTAAATCTTGGGAGTAAAATGATATAAAGTGGAATTCTATGTAAAAAGAGTGAAAAAGGTGTGAAAAGATGTGTAGAACTTAAAGATTTGGCTTAGGATCGAAGCTGTCAAAGATCGGTAAAGTTACAAGAAGAATTATGAAGAAAAACACAATTTACGGTCACGCCAATCATTCACGATTGTGACTTATATACTTTAGAATAGAATGTTGCCAGACAAGTATTCACAGTAGCGACTTGTATATCACGGTCACGACTTCGATGATTTTTTTATTAAATCTTCTTAACTACCAACCGCTGAATCAGAATGATCAACCGCCATCAACTACCAATGAAAAGACACTTATCAGAAGTCAACCAATCATGAAAAGGTGCTTATCCATTATGGATAAGATTGAAGCTTCTCAACCAATCACAATGAAGTGATGCAATCTTTCACCAATGGACACGACTCTTCATTTGGAGAGACGCAACCCTTCAAACTCTATAAATAGGGCTCCAAACCTCACCAATTTTGTGGAATGGAGTGCAGCATTAGAGTGCAATTATAGGGTTATGTATAGTGTGTGTAGATAGAGAATAAAATATTTAGTTTTCGCTACATTCATAAGTGTTAGCGAGAAAATGTTTAAGTGATTCAAATCCTTGTTTCAATCACTAGATTTCTCTATATATTCGAGTGATTGTTGTATAAGTGTACTTGCAAATCACTTATCAATAAAAGATTTCTTTCTTCAACATTCGTTTGTTCGATATTCACAAAGAATAGCATCCTAGTAGAGGTTCTGTACGGGCCGAGACCGAATTCAAAGCAGACACAGGAATTGCGGGAATTGACGACTACTATTAAAGAGTGGATACGGTTTGATCAACTTTAGCTTTCACTTGCATACCTTACAACTTTGCTTTTCTTTCTACTTATACTCTCTATTTTGAATTTTATGATATGTCTATGTGTCATATTGCGTATTTCGTGTTAAGTCTTTTATATTAATAAAGTTATATGCTTTGGAGTTAAATTTAAGAGTAGTTTCGGGGTTAACAAGATTGTTTATAATTACTGGATCTGTGATTTTAATGCTGTTTAGTGAGCAAAAATTTTTGGAATGGTAACTTGCTAAATGTGGCTATGTGAGAGCGACTTGTACTAAGCATAGTAATATTTTTGTCCAGGTTTATATAATTGTCTTGATTCGTTTGCGCTAGATTTAGAAAAGTCATTTCATGTGTTACTCTGAAGTGAATCATTGAACATCTGAGTGTCCAGAATCTATTATGTTAGATTAGTTTAGTGAACGTAATAACTTTGTTAAACTTGCATGTGTTCTTTGCTATACTTATTTCGTAGGAAAATCTATATATTAGAATCTCTAATCTTCCATACATATATCTATCCATTCTTCATTCTAATCCTCCTATCTAAAACTTTAAATTATTTTATTTTATTTTCTTCATTCCGTTTTCCTTGTTGATCTTTAGAGCTGGTCCTTCCTTGTGGGATCGATATCTTTTAAAACTACATCGCAACTGTATACTTGTAGTTATCATCATTTTTCTATCTTGATATGTGGTATTGATAACACCTATATTTTACGTGAACATATTTTTGGCACCATTAATATATAGCCAAAATCTTTGTGAAAAAGTTATTAAACTTATCAGTAGAAAAGTGGTGAACATAGATGCAGCATGTGAATGAGTAGGATTAGTAGTACTTACTTGTGCTCTCTCCACTGGCCACATACTATTGTTATTTGCCATATCTTCCAAAAGATCAAAGGCTTCTTGACTAGTTTTCTTCATAAGAGATCCCGCAACCATAGCATCAATCGCTCCTCTTGTTACATGATTTATTCCATTGTAGAAAGTTTGTGGAATCAAATTCTAGGGTAAACCATGATGATGACAAACTCGCTGAAGTTCCTTATAATGTTCCCAGGCTTCGTACAAGGATTCACTATCCTTTTGAGTAAAGGAAGTGATTTCTTTAATGAGTTTTGTGGTTTTGGCTAAAGGGAAATATTTAGTTAGAAAGCTTGGGAAAATTCATTCCAAGTGGTGATTGAATTTGGGGGTAATGAATTCAACCAAACTTTCGCTTTATCACGGAGCGTAAATGGAAATAAGCGAAGTTTAACTGCTTCATCAGGAACATTGGGCATTTTGAAAGTATCACAGACTTAAGAAAGTTTGCAATGTGAGAATTTGGATTTTCATTGGGTAGACCATAGTATTGTACATTATTGCTGATCATTTGAAGTAATGCTGGCTTGATTTCAAACTGATTTGCATTAATGGGTGGTCTAGCGATTCCCTGATTGTTACCATTGATAGTCGGAATGACATAATCCATGAGCCTTGGTTGAGGTTGATCCACATTTTGTTGTTCATTGTCAACCATCCTTCTTCTTTGTCTCTTAGTTCTCCATTTTCTTCTCCAACCAAATAATTTTATTTCTGATTTGAAAGACGCCAAACTTTCTCCCGAACTATGTGTACTTGGCATGCATGCACTAGAAAGAAAACTCAATCAATAAGCAAGAAAAATATGTTAATAACAAAATATAAATACTTAAAACAAAAAATAAAAATCTAATTGACAAATAAAATATAATTGCCCATTCTCCAGCAATTTGATCTCTAGAACGCACTTGCCTTCCCCGGCAACGGTGCCAAAAACTTGTTCGCAAGATTTTGTCTATACTCGTTCTGATAGGCTTATATTCGGTAACAATGGCAAAAACCTTGTCCCTCACTTTTCTATTGATAAGATAAAAGTTATAAACATGAATAGGTGTTGTCAGTACCGCTTATCAAATAGAAAAATGATGACCACTGCAAGTATACGGTTACGATGTACTTTTAAAAGATATCGATCCCATAAGGAAGGAATTCAGTTCTAATGACCTACTAGAGTTATGAAACAAAAGAAATAAGATAATTTGTAGGGTTGGATGGTAGACTGATGAATAGACAGATGCATGAACAGATTAGAGAAGATGTAAACTATGTAGATATTCTCTAAGAACATGTATAGTAGAGAAAAACATGAAAAATCATCAAGAATATTTCATACTCTAGATAACATCAACAAACATGGTTCTAAACGCCCAAATATTCAATAATTCACTGTAGAGAAACACATGAAATGACTTTTCTAGATCTAGGGTAAATGAATTATGACACTTATAAGTACCTGGATAACAATAATATTATGCTTAGTATAGGTCGCTCTCACATAGCCATATTTAGCAAGTAACCACTCTAAAAATGTTGGCTCATTAAACAACGTTATAATCACAGATCCAGTTATTATACACAATCTTGTTAACCCCGAAATCACTTTTAAAGTTAACTCGAAAGCGTATAACTTGATTAATATAAATGACGCAAGACGAAATACTCGTTATGACATAGACATATCATAAATTTTGAAATAGAAAGTATAAGTAGAAAACAAAGTAAAGTTGTAAGGTATGCAAGTGAAAGCTAAAGTTGATCAAACCGTATCCACTCTTTAATGGGAGTCGTCAATTCCCGCAATTCCTGCGTTTGCTTTGAATTCGGTATCGACTAGTATAGAACCTCCGCTAAGATGCTATTCTTTGTGAATATCGAACAAATGAATGTTGAAGAATGAAAGCTTTTATTGATAAGTGCTTTGCAATTACACTCATACAACAATTGCTCGAATAAGTGGAGAAATCTATTGATCGAAATAAGAATCGAATCACATATACAATTTTCTCGCTAACACTTTGGACGTAGAGAAATCTAAACAATTTTCACTCCCTATCTGTGCATACACGCTACTATACATTGCCCACCATGCATATATCGAAATTGGTTAGTATTGAACCCTATATAGAGTGCGAAGGGTTGCGCCTATCCAGATGAAGAGTCGTGTCCATTGGCGAAGGGTTGCATCACTTCATTGTGATTGGATGCAAAGTTTCATCCTCATCTACAATGGGAAGGCACCTTGTTGTGATTGGTTAACTTCCAAAAGGTGTCTATTCATCTGGTAGTTGATAGCGATTAATAATTTTTATCCGACGGTTGATAGTTGAGAAGAGATAACTAATAACCATCACAAGTCGCGACCGCGAATTACATATCACGATCGTCAATAAAGGTTGGTAACTTTCTATTTATGAAGGGTGACAAGTCATGACCAAGAATGGGTGTCACGATCGTGAACAATGCTTTTGTTTATAATTCTCTTTGCAACTTTACCGATCTTTGACAGCTTCGATCCTATGCCAAATCCTTGTGTTCCATGCATCTTTTGCACCTTTTTCACTCTTTTTACATAAAATTCCATCTTTGATCATTATACTCCCAAGATTCACCTAGTTTCTACACTTGCACAAAAAAACAACTATATACCACGTGAAATCTTTTATATGAAGTATAAAATGACTCAAAACCATATCGTTTTATGAATAAAAATATCATGATAATAAGTGTAATTATACACTTATCACTGCAGAGTTTTCCAAATAGAATTTGCATTTCTAGAGCCGCCATAGCAAAGCATGCAAGATCTATTCACTTACAAACAAAGGGAGGGGAGTCACTCACCAGCTATAAAAAGCGATGGATGTTTATTTACATTGTAATACCTACAAGACCAACTGAACTAGCAAGGGTACGGTTGATGATAGAGGGATCTCGAGATTGGTACCACTACCACCTAGCGAGATTGACAATCACAAGATTTGATGGTTTGTCATACCACGCCCACCATTTTAACAGGGAACGAGCCATCAGGTTTCGTGATGTGTTTGTAGTTGGGTTATTAATACCCATAAATTTTGTTTTTGAGCTGTTGTTAAGATCCAACCCAGGGGTGAATGCTTTGACTGACAAGGGGCGGAGCACTAAGGAGGATCCACTAGCAGAGGTGTTCTCCAAGAAGAGGATTGGATCCCAAGGAGACATAGTAGAATCAGGCCCAGGGAAGATGCCAGTAAGGGTTCCCATCGACCTTGATGCATATATCCTTAAATCAAGGAGGAAAAGGAAGACAGAAGAAGGGACCTCGATCGAAGGGGAGATCATTCCGTATGGGAAGAAGCTCATTAACTTGGATTCCTACAAATTAACGGGACAATGTAGCTAACCCAAAGATGGATATGATCAGTACACCTGGGTGAATTCTACAGAAACAAGGGTGATAGAAGATGGAGTGTTGAGGGTTACCCGGAGTGGTTAGGTTTTCCAAAGGGAAGAGGAGGTACAAGTTAATGACTCCAGGCCTGAGGAAATCGTGAGGGAGCAACTTGAGCCACCTCTACCCCTAAAGGTGGATGAGGATATACTAGATGTAGACCTCTTAGTGAACCAACTGAAGGGTACTCAGGCAAAGTACAACATATGGAGGCTGCTTGAGATATCCAAAAACATAGGATGGGCCTGGTCAAGAGGATGATGGAAATGCTCGCTACACCTACAACCTCTGTAATTGAGATGTGCACCACCATTGGGGAAGGAATCGCTCTTCATCAAATGTCATCCATAACCTTTGATCAATCTGAACTACCACGAGAACTAGGGTTGCACAATAGGGCCCCGTTTATCAAGGTTTAAATTTTTGATCAAGCAATACCATGTGTGATGGTCGATGATGGGTCGGCCCTTAATCTATCTCCACTCAAGGTCCTACCTCATTTGGGGCTAAGGGAGGATATGTTAACCAAGTTAGAAATGGTGATTTGTGCCTATGATGATTCAAAGGGAGGGGTAGTGGACAGTTTCAAAGTAGAGTTCACTACAGGGGGTGACCTCCAATATAAATTTCATTGTACCAGACATCTCGGTAACTTACTCATTGCTCTTGGGTAGGCCATGGATCCATGTAATAGGAGTGGTCCCTTCCACTTTACCCTAAAAGATAAAGCTTATCCACAATGGGAGACCAATAACAATTGAGGTAGATGAGGAATCGATAATGGCGACAGCCGCGTTCAAGAAAAGGGAAGCACTAGGACTCAGGGTGGCAGTCACCAATGAAGATAAGAAGGGGCATGGAACACTGAAAGGGTATCGCTTCTTCCCTGGAAGCTTAAGGGCTCTTATGAAAAAGCAAGGCTTCATCCCTAGAAGGGGTGTAGGCAAACATCACCAGGGAATCATCAGAGCTTTGGACCTTGTCCATATCACACCTAGGATAAGTTTGAGTTTCGCCCTAAATAGGAAAATGTACAAGCACAAGCGACTCTTATTCTGCAACATTGGTTAGCATATACGAGGTTGAAGGTAGTAAGACATATATGGGGGAGCCGAAACCGTTAATCCTAAACGGGGAAGTGGTCAAAGGGCTTGAGATCTTTAATGATGTTTTTAACTTCACAACTAGCAAGCTGATTGAACACCCTGAAGAGCTTGTACTTGATGAAGAACCAATCCTGGCCATAGAAGTGACCCCAAATGAGGATGAATCGATCGAACCCAAGAGAAGTGGAGCATTGGACTATGCGATAGCATCATTCACAAAGGCCATCAACGAGCTGATGAAGAAGAAGGGCGATGTGCAAGACCAGGATATATCAGGCACCGTCAGACTCCTCGCGGAAAAGCTAGCACAGGCCACCCTTGAAGCTAAGCCAATTCTTGACACACCTGCTGATGCAAATGAAAGCCCTCCGCATGTGGAGGATGAAAAAGATGATGATGTAATAATGAACATTTCAGATGTCTTTGACAATTTTGCATACGAGGCAGTTTCAATGAAATATAACAACTTTGCTTGATGTAATAATGAACATATAATCATATGCATAATGTCTTTAACATTCATAATGCATTATTAAATGAAATTAACTTGGGTACAAATGAGTCACCAAAAATGGTGACAATTTCCAATGATTTGACTCTTGAAGAAAAGAGAGAGATCACAAATGTACTTAAATGTCACGTGGTAGCATTTTCTTGGTCATACGAAGACATGCCTGGGGTGGACAAACAGATCATCGAGCACCATATCCTGACTGACCCTCAGATCAAACTAGTAAAATAGAAGCTTCATCGCTTAAGACCCGAATGGGCAGAAAAGGTCAAGGTTGATGTAACACCCCAAAATTTTTAAATTTTGACATCGGATTATTTTTACTATATTAAAGGAATGATGAGAAAATGTTAAAGTTCGGTAATAGTCAAACGGAGCGAAATTTGACCGCCGGTCAAACTTTGACCGTAACTATGTATCTTGGGACTGCAAATTTCTGTAATTATAATACATGCAAGAAAGAATATATAAGCTATCATGGGAGCTTATAATTATATGTGC
>CATIWQ010098211.1:0-14891 GCA_949673415.1 Euphorbia schlechtendalii | reverse complement strand
GGTGAATCATTGAACATCTGAGTGTGTTGAACCGGGTTTGTTAGATTTGTCTAGTGCATCGTAACATCTTTGTTTAACTTGCATGTTTTCTCTGCTATACTTGTTCGTAGTGAAAATCTATGAATTTAGAGTCTCTCATTTATTACATCTATATTTATTCAACTTTTGATTCTAATCTTCCCTTTCCAAAAATCTCAAAACTATTTTTATTTTCCTTTACTTTGTCTTTCCTTGTTTATCCTTAGACCTAGACCTTCCCTGTGGTTTCGATATCTTTTAAAACTACATTGCAACTGTATACTTGCAGTTATCTTCATTTTTCTATGTGATAAGGGGTATTAACAACACATACATTTTTCGTGAACAAGTTTTTGGCATTATTATTGAGGATAAGTCTTACTAAACGAGTATAGCCAAGTCTCACGAACATCTTTTTGGAACCATAAAGATATTAAACTTATCAGTGGAAAAGTGGCGAACAATCATCCGCACCGTCCCATCGAACTGAGGGAGCGGGTTAGTATTCATGCTAAGTTTCAACTTTGGCTCTACCACCACCTCATCCTTTACCAACTTCTGGATGGCCTTTAATAGATCCTTGCAACTATTAGTATGGTGGCCTACCGCTACGTGGTAATTGTAGAAATTTTATTTGTCCTCTTGACTAGGTGGTGACCAAGTCTTTAAGCTGCCTTGCTTCTTCAACTCACACAGCTTAGTGAAGAAAAAGCCCAAGTTTGCTTCATATAGAGATATCTCATGGTATTCTTCTTTGGAAAATCTCAATACCGTAACCGGCTAAAATTAGACCAGCTATATAGTAGCTTGCTTACCCTTAGCCTACAAAGGGTTGGTGGATGAGAATCCCGAGTCATTCTTCCTGAACCACGTCTTACTTACGGGTTGCCCCACTAGCATCTCCAAGGATTCTATCCACTCCATTCTCTCAACCTTCTCAAATACTTCATTGTAGGAGGAAAAGGTATCTGTCCCCAATCTCTCTGTAAGCCGGTAAAGCCCTAACTAGCAACTTTGGTATCATCTTAGGTAAGTTGAGGTAATCCTACAATAAGACCTGGATAGCCAACCACCTACTTTAGTATGGCTTGAACATCTCCCTAAGCTTCTTCCTCACAGCTTCTAAGTTCTACATTGTAGTCCTCATATGCCAGTTGAAGTCATACTATTCCACAAGGGCTGTTGATTGGAGCTCCTAGTTATGAGACACCCCGGTTGGCAGGTTGTTGTCTCATTGATTAGCTAGAGCTACCAACATCACTATGAACATTTTTTCCAGCATCTTATCACTCACCCATCGAGCTCACATCACAGTCTTGTAGTGCGTCAAATGAGCTTGGGAGCATGGGGTTTTCGAGCAAGATGGATTTTAAGATGTGATTGAAAATGGATTTCAAGTTTAAAGACATGAGACCTACATCTCTAGCCTATATTACAAAGTTATCACCTGGATCAGCTCTTCTAGGAAAATTTGGAATGTCTTAGATCTGTTTGCCTAATCTATATCATAGTATAGAGATTCAAGTTCAGATGAGTTACTTACTTAATCTTCATTTGAGTTAAATTACACTATGTTAGAAACCATGTTTATAATATTCGAACTAGACTAGATATTTTCGGTTCATGATTATTTTATCGAGCATGCATAAAGCGGTAAATAAGTAAATTTCGAAAAGTAAAAAAGTAGGAAAGTAAGTGTACCTAATCTACGGGGAATTAATTACATTTTGGGATGGGGGATACAAGTTGCCTAAATACATCAGAACCGAAGGGATACAATTGCCTAAAATACATCGATGTCTAATAAATGTTACAATTGATTTCAAAATTAAAAGGGATACCCAAAGGAAATAGAATCCTGATATTCATATAATCTTAATCTACCTGCATCTACAAAGTTTAGCTTAAATAATATTGCACATCACAAGTAATTGCAAGTATGATGGTTTTGATTATTTACAAGACCTGAACGGTCTAATTTAAAACAATGAGATATTTAAACTTCTTTCATAAAAAAGGTACATTTTATACACATAAATGTTGAATCATTTTTATTTAGTGAAATTACCGAATGTGAATATTTTGTCGGGTCGGTTATCCGGGAACTTGGGTTCCCTTTTTCAGGGTTTCCTAATACGCTTCATAACAATATTAGCAAAATAAATCTACGTCAAAACCAAACCAAGTAAAATGATATTATCGAACCCATTCCAAAAGGGGAATCGTTCAAGTTAGTAAAATATCCCAGTAAAGGGGAATTAACTTCAACTATTTGAACACCTTTTAAACCGATTTCGAGTTCTAAATATTTCTAAGTATGTATTTTGTGCTACTAAAAACTCATATTTTAAGTTTGAATAGTCACCACTGACCCTCTTGAACATAAAACAATATGTAAAAATCTTCGAACTTTTTATCTACACTGCAATGCTGTAACAACATTGCTAATGTCATTAACAACATCGCAATACCATTAACACTATTGTAATGCCGTTAACGACACTACAACGATAGGCAACAGTTTTTCATATTTCTTATTTTAAACAACATACATATGTGTGTGTGTATGTGTGTGTGTGTGTGTATAAAACATGAACATGTAAAGCATGACTCTAGGAACTCAGAAGCTCATCCCATAGTCGTGAATCCACTTCACTAAGGTCCACGAAGATCTTCGAAAAGTCCTCCTTGTTTTTTTGGTTTTGGTTTGTGATTTTGTTGATGGCAAGAAGAGTAAGAGCTTACTCTTTGAAGGGAATGAAGAATCTCATAATATTAGTCTTGACAAGAGGAAGAAAGGAAGTAGAAATCATTCTTCCCTCAAGTTTAGACTTTGAACAGATAAAAAAGAAAATCTAGCTAACTTTGTAAAAAAGTGTTAAGTATTCCAAATGTGTGGAAATACTTACCAAAACCACATATACTAAGGTCTATAGAGTTAGAACTTAATGAAAGTAGTTGAAAAAATGATAAACTCTAGTTTTACTCACTTTCTAAACTCAAACTTTTTGTAAGAACTAAACCTTAGACTTGCTTAAATAATTCCAAATATCTTAAGTCCATGCCTTTTTCATGAACTTATGCTCACTAACTTGAAACTCTAAGTAACTATGTGCTCAAAGATTCAACTTAGTTCCAAAATGCTTAAAAATACTGAAGAATACTTAAAATTCAATTTTAGGTTATAACTCTCTTTCTTGCTTTTTCTTTGCATGAAAATGATTTCCCCTTTTCATCTCAAACTCATTTCTATCTTTAAGGTGCTCCCTTCAATCCAAAGTCAACTTAGTTCTAGGCTAGGCCATTCTTTCACTTTTTGAATTTTAGCTTTAAACACTTGATCCCATGTGAAGATGGATGTAAAAGGTCTTAAGTAATGTATCTGGAGTAGTTTTGCAGTAGAAATGTTCGAGCATGTGGGCAAGTGTGGCTTTTTGATTGAAAATTGTAGAAAATGAAATATTGGTTCTACTGCTACTACGATATCGTTAATGATATTAGCTATGTTGTTCACTAGATCAACCGTGTCATTAATGATATGGCACTTCAGTCTGGGCTTCTTTGTGTTAATGTTAATTCTAAGGGGTGAGGTCCAAAGAAATAAAGTAGATTTTCTCCAGATGATTTCAAAACCCTACAAAATGTGGAAAACTAACAAGGGAAAAAAATTATATCTTCATCATCGAACTCACAAGTCTAGAGTAAAATCTCGTGCTCATAAGAGTTTTTCCCAAAACAACATTCTTGCTTTTGAGAGCTTTGTAGAAGGGTAAGCATCGACGTGAGCAACATGAGACGAAACCACCAAGCGTGTTGATTTTGCCATTAAACTTTTGGATGTCTTTGATCAAGGTGGGTTCCTTTAGCTCAAGAATGACCTTTATTTTATCAGGTTTGGCCTTTATACCCCTCTCTGAGATAAGGATTCCTAAAAATTTACCTACTAAGATGCCAAACGCATACGTTTCAGGGCTCAACTTCAAACGATACTTAAGGATGGTTAACACCTTCTCAAGATCACGAGGGTGCTCCTTAATGGTTCGGATCTTGATGATGATGTCATTAACATAGATCTCCACTTCATTTCCAATCATTTTAGCAAATATTTTGTTCATCATCCTCTAGTACTTGGCCCTGGAATTTTTCAGGTCAAACGTTATTAAGTTGTAATAATAGGTGCCTTTATGGGTGATGAACGAGGTCTTCTCTTGGTCCACTCTCACCATTGGTATTTGATTGTAAATGGATGCAGCATCTAAGGTCTAGAGCAATACATGGCCTGTTATTAAGTTCACTATCCCATCAATGCTTTGCAAGGGAAAGCTATCCTTAGGGCACACCTTATTATTATCGATGAAGTCCAAGAACATACAGTATAAACCATTTGATCTTTTGGCAAATACTACGTTGGCCATCCACTTCAGCTACTGCACCTCTCTAATATATCATACCTTCAATAGGCGAGTAACCTCTTGCTTGATCACCTTTTGCCTCCTCAGCCCATGATTGCATCGCTTCTGCTTCATAGCCAAGATCCTTGGTTTGACATTAAGGGAGTACTAGACCAGTGATGGATCGACGCCTAGGATATTCTCCAACTTCCAACTTAACGACCCTATGTTGCTTCTCAAGACCTGTACAACTTGCTCACACACGCCTTCTTTCAAGGATTGAGAGACTTTGACTTCTTATCCCTCGCCTAACGCTACTACCATAATTATATCAGTCAGCTCGACCTGATTTGGCTCCACTACCTCAACCTCCTCCTTCTTTGGGATATACAAAGGATATACTTAAAGTGAGGCTAGATAGGTCTCATGGACCAACTTAGGGCTCCCTTTAGTTGTAGCTAGCCCTTGATGGGTAGGAATCTGCATAGAAGAATATAAGAGATTGATTAGTCCGCCAAATCCTATAATGAGTGGCCTTCCGAAAATGACATTGTAGGCTAGCGGGTAGTCTATGATAAGAAATTTCACTTGCGTCTTCGAGGATGAACCATTATTGTCTCCAATAGCAACAGATAGGTTGGATGATCCGCAGACGAGGCACAACATGGCCGTTAAGGCTGATCAATAGGGCTTGATGTTAGACGAGATGGTTAGGATTACCACTCAGGCTATCAAACACCATTTTTTATTACATAGATTAAGTTGCCTGTGTCAACCAGCATGGGTCGCACCAGGTACTTGTCTATGATCATCTCAATGATTAAGGTATCATTATGGGAATGGGGTACTTCAAGTGAAAGAAACTATATCAAGTGTTAACACTTTGATCTGAATTATCTTAATGGAAGGTGGGATCTCATGTTCTTTTATTCATGGTGGGTCCTCCGGTGATGACATGTATAACTCCTCAGTGGCTTTGAGGGCCTCTCTTTTTGGTGGCGATCTAGGTGCTCACGGAGCCTCATCTCTAATCGCACCATTTTAACCGGGTTCCTTTCAGTTATCTTCTCTCCGACCACCATAAGAGAATTTGTTCAACCTTCCCTCTAGGGTAAAGTTATTCAACTCTTGAGCTAGCTCTTAGCAATCCTCTGCATCATGGACCTCTTGCTTGTAGAATTCATAGTAAGTTCTCAGCCTGCCAGCTCCCCTGATATTCGGTGGATACTTGAGGTCATTTTTATTTTTCTCAATCTAGAATAGGACCTCCTTCTTTCTTCATTATGAGGGAATGAACTTCTCTACCTCTCTCCTTGGTCTATCAAATCTGGGGCCTCGCTCTCTCCTTCGCTAATCCAGAAGCAACGTGCTCTCCTCTCTAGCTTGGCCGAGTTACCGCTAGGCCTTTCTCCTAGTATCCAAGCGTACTCACTTTCTTTCCTTTTGCATTAGAAGGGGAAGGTCGGTGGTCAAGTCTTTTGCTAGGTCTGCACTCTTGCAATTCTCAAATAGCATGTCTACCGCTACATTAATGTTAAAGTTTGGGATATTGAGTGAGGCCTACAGAAATCTCTCCTAAACTCCTCTAATGATTCCTCTAACATTTGCCGCACCAGCTGCAAGTCCTACATCATTTTCTTGGGGAGAATGGAGGTGAGCTCTCGGTGAGTTTATCGAAGCTTGTCATAGACCCTAGTTTTAACATGCCAAACCAATTTATCACCAAGGCCATCAAAGTTATTGCGAATAGCTTACACATCATGGAGTTTGTGATGTCAGCAGCCTCCATACATTGTTTATAATAGCGGATGAGAGCCATGGGATCAAACGTCCCAACGTACTCTCTCATCCGCGATTGCTTGAATTTCGTGAACCGAGCGGCCCTTATTTCCAAGGAATAAGGCGACGCTGCGCTCGCTACCTTCAAGATCGGTGCTTTAACCCATGCCTTGGTTAACAGCTTCTTGACTCGCTACTCCATAGTAGCATTCACTCTTTTAGCATGAACTGGACCCCTTTGCACTTTCTCGGGGATTCACTCGACCAATTCATCTAAGTCAGGAGATATCGGTCTTTCGTTGCCACCACTCCTCAATCTTCGCAGGGGTAATGCTTTGTGCCTAGGGATGACTCGTAACTCGATTCATCCTCCTCTCTTTTAATAAATGAGGGCTCAGTAACCATTTTTCCTTTCTCATTCTCATGGGCGCGTTGAAGTTGAGAAGGAGAGGGTCGTTCACAGGAATGACCATGCAAAGAGGGTGGGGTTTCCCTATTCCTACACTCAAGCTCTTACATCACTTTTAAATCATCAGCTCATGCCTAGGCTAGCAAATGTACACTCTCTTGCTCATAGATTCCGTTTATTTCTTGGCAAGGGCTGTTTGCTCTCTAACTACTGCCATCAAATAATCTATTTGGGATTGAGACTGACCCTTAGGGGAGCTATGTTCTATATTGCTAGAGACAAATATTTCAAATATGTTACTTTTTATAGTTGGGGTGTTTGTTTGAGTGGGATGCACATCAAGATTCACTTTCCTCCCGGATTCAGAGGTTTTCAAGAGGAGAGTGGGTCCTTTTGCAGTCTTGGAAGGGTCATTTTCTAGGGGAATGTTCATTATATGGGGTTCGATCCACGCTCACTATACCAAATTGATGTCCAAATAATTCTCTCTAGTAAGGATTCTGGTATCCGGGATGGTATTTAACCTGCAAAACAAACCTTGGTCGGAGTTCTGGCGTTAGCACTCCGACGATCAAATTATATTTTTCTAGAAGAGATAAAAAAAATGAGACAAAGAGAATGTGTATTGAACAAGATACCTGAGAAATGGGAGATAATGGGGTTTTTTTTATAGAGTTTTGGGGTCCAAGTGGCAATTGGAGCCCACAAACCTGTTCCTTGTTGGTTGGTCGCTTGCCATTGGAGGTGCATGACCAATGAAAAGGCTATCGTACAAGCTAGGCCTGACAGAGCCACTCTATGGATTTGACAATGCCAAAGCTGGGGAAAATGCGGATGACGTGTTGTTCTCTCCATCAAGTATAATTGTGAGCATGGGGTGTTGTACCAGCTCGCGCATTCAATGATGACGGGTTTTCGAGAATTTATCCTTGAATCACACAAGTTTTGACTGTCCAAAATGATCTTCAAATGTGAGCTCTCCTCGTTAAAAAAAATATTTTGTGCTCAAAATAAATGTTTAGGACCATAAAAAATATTTAAATGGCTCAAAGTGAAAATTTAAAGGCTTAAAATATTTTTAAAAGACTTAAATAAATATTTAATGATCTAGAATAATTTAATTAAATCATTTGTTTTTTTAAAAAATTTATATGTATGTATGTATTTTAAGAAAATATATATAAAAAATAAATGTGTATACATATATATGTGTGTGTGTGTGTAGGAATAGTGCTATTTATATTCTTGTAATGAATTCTATAGATTAGGGTGAAATTCTTTGATCTAAGCTTCATATCAAACCCTTTTGTGGTGATATCTAAAGAAGCCATATCTAAAATATGTGGACAGTCTAGTGGAACTGTTAAGTTCGGATAGCAACTAAAATAGATTGGCCCATCTATTAAAGAGGATTCAACTACTTCTAATAGAGAATCTGAGAAATTATTATTTCTTTTAACTCGTAGACAAATTAATGCCATTATAGGCAGTCTTATTCTTGTTACGGGTTTAACTGTAACTTGTATTATTCCTATATGAATAAAATAGTATAACTCTTTATGTTTGTTTATAAGACTGGCTGATAGAAGGTTAAAAGATAATAAGTTATTATCTATAGACATAGACTGTTCTACAGTCTTCTAAACCTAGTTTTAGAAGATTTTCTAAAAGAAGAAATAATTCTAAAAGAATTAATCAATTTAAACCCCCTAAAGATCAAGCTGTTAAAAGAACAACTAAAACTGTTCTTTGTTATAAATGCGGACGAGTAGGCCATTATTCTAACAAATGCCGTGTTAAACTATAAATTAAATCTTTAACAATTGATGACAGTCTAAAAGACTCATTAGAAAAAATCATGTTAATAGAAACAGATTCTGAAAAGGATGACAATATTTTAAATAATGAAAATGAAAACACTTCTGAATCAAATTTAGATTCTGAAACTGAGTGCGATGGGCAATGTAATTATTATAAATCCTTATTTTCATTAAACGGTTTAATGGTTCTTACTAAAAGTGAAGATATGATATTAACTCTAATTGAGCAAATCCAAGATCCTTCTGATAGAATACAACATCTTGAACATTAGTTGGAATTAATTAAAAGCAATAATGAAGCCAGTACTTCAAGTACTAAAAAAACCAACCAATATAGAAAGAAAAATAAAAGAGAAAAATATCTCTTATGATTTTAAGGAAATAGTTAATAGGTTTAAAACCCTTAAAGGTAAAGAACCTACAATTAATGATTTACAATCAGACATTAATTCTCTGAAAGGAGAAATTAAAAATCTAAAATATAGAGTTTCTTCTTTAGAAACAGAAAAGTTAGAAGATTCTGAAGACGAAACTTTAGAAAATCTAATAGAGAATTCGATAGAAATTAAGAATTCAGAAGAATTAAATATTTTGGAAACAAAAACTAAAAGTTTTAAATATATTGACTTAATTAAAAAAGTCATAACTTATAAATGGAACACCAAGATAACTTTAGTTGTAAATAAAGAATTCTTTGTTTCCACCATAGCCCTAATAGACTTTGGTGCAAATTTAAATTGTACTTATAAGGGATTAATTCCTTCAAAATACTTTAGTAAAACTCTAGAAGAGTTACACATAGCTAACGGTGAAAAACTTGCTTACAAATTGAATAATGCGGCAATTTGTAATAATGGATTATGTTTAGAAATACCATTTATAATGGTTAAAAATTTAAACCAATTTGTTATTTTAGAAAATCCTTTTCTTCATAACTAGATCCCTACATCGCAAGTTCATTAACTGCTTAGTAGTTTGCTCAAAAAAGATAGAGCTTGATCCTAGAAAATGTAAAATTAAAGTGTAAACTAATACGTTTACAGCATCCGAATATTGTTGATCATTTTCTATATTAATAGCATTAAGAATTTTATTCTTATCTTCTATTTCTAAGTAAAAATCCCACCAACCTTTAAGTTGGCCTGTAAAGCCTGCAACTATAGTTTCAGCTATTCCTTTGTCATCATTACCCTGAATCCTAGAGGTTGAAGCGTACATTAACATGTACTGCAGAACATTTTTAATCTAATATTCAAACATTCCGTCTATGTTCCATTCTTCTATTGATCTACCATCATAAGAAACCATTGTAGGTTTGAATTCTTCAAATTGTAAATTAACATGTGAAGGCCAAGGATAATAAGGCTTATTTTTATCTTTAGCATGGTAAATTTTATTTACTTGAGCTTTATCCTCATTTATGCTCATATCCTTGAATAAGGATTGAAGGTTAACTATTTCAGATTCAGTATAGGTTTCATCTGATTTATCAGTTGTTAAAGGAGCAATTTGTTTTTACTTCCTATTTACAGGAATGGTCTGAGCATCGTATTTTCAATACATGTAAGTTGTTCTCCCATAATATGAAGACTAAAATTGGTAAAATTATGTTGCTTTATTAAAGCCTTTGAACCAGCAATGAATGGTCCACATTCAACCTTAACTTCAGGTTTTATTTCATAAGATACCGAAGTAATGGGAGGATATAAGCTTTTAAGGGTTTCACCCTTAGAGGTAGTAAAAGTTTTATGTGATGATTCTAAGGTTTCTAAATATTTTGAATCATCAAACCTAGGAAATTTTAAATCTCTAAGTTTGAACAATCTTAAATATTTTAACTCCAAAAGACTAGGAAAAGATTTGTTTGTCCTCCATAAAGGAAACAAAATAGCTTACAACTATTTTTTATTACATAGATGCTTGGTCACAAGCACTATTATACAATAATAGTTTTAGAAAATTCAGCTGGTTCTTGTAATTCCAATTGGTTAAACCAATGGAATCCTTTCCAATTTGGTTCCATAACTGGTTCTAAAAATGGGGTCTTTTCCCTATTTCTCTTCTTACAAGGGTTAGAGAAATCTACAATTAGTTTGGAGAAGCTAATAGTTTCTGTGAATTTACAAGATTAATGCTTACAATTTTTTATAGAGTCCCTTGGATTATTAAATGAGATTATATTATCACCTACAAAGATGATAGATTCTTAATTCAATTTCCTCGTAATGAAATTGCTATCCCTTGGTTAGCTAGGAGAGTCTCCATTAAATGGTGAGACAAGTTTGAATTTTTTTTGAAAAACCCTCAATTTTCTCTTCTAAAAATCTAATCTCTCTAAAACACCCTTCTCTACCTCAAACTTTAACCCCCTCAAAAAATATCTTTGAACATCTTTTGTCTCATTTTCTAGAAGAGTAGCTAAAAGCTCAAATGTTAAATTTTTTAAATTTAAAAACCACCAGCTCTCCTCCTTCAGTATAAACCTATCCTCAGGTTTCAATTAACCCTTCTCCTAAAAGGAAATTAGGTTTTGAAGAATTTGATGTTTCTGCTATTGCTTCTCCTCCAAAGAAAGATGAGAACGAAGCAGGTTCATCCTCAAAGGGTGAAGAAAAAGAAATTTCTCTCTAGAATCAATTTCAATATCTTCGAAGCTCAAGATCCTATGGATGAATCCTTTGAAGATTTTTCTTCTCAAGCTTTAGAAGACTTGTTGAAATCAACAAAATAATCCAGCTTAAACTCCTATAAATTGAAGTTCTACCTTTGAAGATAGACACAAGTTTTTAGAGAGAGGAAATCTAGAGAGAGAAGCTCCCAATTCTCCGACCATCCTCCGACCATCTTCCGACAACTTTCCAGCAATATTTTTCATGTGTTTCTTTCCATTTTACTATTAGTAAGTTTATAGTTTGTATTTCACTATTTGTATTTTACTATTTGTATTCTCTGTTTGATATAATTAATTACGCTTAATTTATATTGTTTTTCGATTCGTTGAATTTGGGTATCAAAGCCTTGGTACTAGAATATAGCTGAACATAATTTGTTTGTATTTGTGAAACCCAAGTCAAGTTGCAGCTAGGCGTGAATAACCAGAAAGTCGTGTAGGCAATAAATCTTTTACAATGATCAATTATGAACATATTATTTAGGCAAATTTCTAGTGGTAACTCTAGTAGTAAGAAAATTAATGATAAATGTAAAAATAAAGAAATTTTATTAGTAAATAATATAGATAATGAACTACATAATTGGAAATTACCTCCAATAGATGCTAAAAGTATCTATAAAACTAACAATAATTTTTTATTCAAATCTGATTATATTATTAAGTTTGTAGAACAGTCTATATCTATAGATAATAACTTATTATCTTTTAACCTTCTATTAGCGAGTCTTATAGACAAACATAAAGAGTTATACTCTTTTATTCATATAGGAATGATACAAGTTGCAGTTAAAACCGCAAGAATCTATAACGGCATTAATTTATCTACGAGACAAAAGAAATAATAATATCTCAGATTCTCTGTTAGGAGCAGTTGAATCCTCCTTAACAAATGGGCCAATCTATTTTAGTTGCTATCTGAACTTAACAGTTCCACGAGATTGTCCACATATTTTAGATATGGCTTCTTTAGTGTGTGTGTGTGTATGTGTATATATATAAATGTATTTATTTTAAAAAAATAAAATTAATTGCCCAAAGAAATCCTTTGGGCAAGAGCCCAGCTTGGCTCGCCAGCTTTTCCTCTTTATAGGGGGAATTCTTTTTTAATTCCTCTTATAAATTGAGGGATCTTTTTCAACTTTTACATATCGAAAAAATTACGGAAAAAATTCTCTTTTTCTTGATGAAATTCCGAAAAAAAAATAATTTTTTTGTCGAGAAAGAGGGATATTTTTTACTAAAAAAATTATTTTTCTTGATAAAATAATTTTGATTTTCTTTCTTTCTTTCAAGAAATTCATTGATTATATTCGGATCAAAAATACGTTTGGATTTCAAAGTTTATCATTTTCAAACCAATTTCCTTCCATCTTTTTCTTAAAAATCCTCAGATATTCTCGGATCTAAAACAAATTTAGTACCCGAGTCTGAATAATTTTTGGATAAAAATAACATACATTTTCACACAACAAAATCACAACTAAAAACAAACGAGGAACGCTCCTAGGGATCAAGCAGATATGTCGACGTGGATTCGCACCGAAAGGGTAAGCCTCCGCATTCCCAGAGCTGTTTTTTTTCTATGTATTATATGATGATGTTTATTTTTTCTTTCCTCTTAAATTCTGAGACGAACTCGATTTTCGTCATCGACCTAGGATTTATTTATTCTTTAAATTTTATTTTATTAATTCCTTTTATTAATCTATTTAATTGTTATTTTATTTATTTCATTATGTAACTTTATTTTACGCTTTTTCTCTATTCTTTTAATTTATTATATTTCGGGAATGTTGTAATTAAATACATGTTAGAATACCCCCACGAAGAGAATAAAAATTATTCCTGGATAATAGACCTCACAATTTTGTCATGCGATCATTGTCATTAAATAAAAATGAGCAACATATCTGTAAATAAAATAAATTGTTTTATTCTAAAATAAGAATTTTTAACCACCGATATTTTAATTAGGCCACACGGGCCTCATCAAAATTGAATCGAGCATACGTGTAAATATTCATGTTGTGATATATACCATGTGCTAACATTTGTGGATGCAGGTTATATGTATGCTTACGATTTTATTTTCCTTCGTGCATTGAAAATATTTTTACGGAAATGTAATTAATAGATTAGGCGGGCGGTTGCATTCCCCGAGGTTTTGTAATCTTAATCTTTACTTTTCTGCATTTATAATCTACTTTATGTATGGATTTACTGCTTTCCGCATGTACGTTAAATCATACATTACAAACACTAAAATGACATAAGTACGAATATGTACAATTAAGAAGTACGGTTTTCTGTAGATTTAATATAATGTGATCTAATAAAAAGTAAGCAACTTATCCCAAACTTGAATCTTGGTGTCTTAGTGGGCAGTCCACGGACGTTAAGCCTCACAGGACTCTAATTCCTTGAAAGAGCTAATACAGGTGGTGACTCCACAAAAAGAGACATAAGATTTTGGTTTTGACTGATCTAAAATTGTTTTCGCTTTCTCTTCCAAACCGTCCGGGTCCCTAACCTAGTAATTTTATTTTCAACAACAAAACCACCATGGTGGACCTCGCCTTTTAACAGCCCGCTCTCGGCCCATCGTACTCTGTGTCGTCCGGTCATAGTGGTGACTCTGCTGGGGATTTTTCTTGAACATTTTTCAACGATTTTAGATTTTGGATAAGTGCCTAAAATTATTGTTCAAATTATTTTGTATTCTCTTAATTATGACATATTCATAATAACGCATTGTAGTAGAGGGGATTAGCCCGTAACTCTAAGTTACCCTATTATTGCAAAGCTCTCTCTTATACTCGTATGCCTCCTTGAGAAAAGATAGTACTTGAGCAAGTGGAGCACTTGTTGCCATATTGCATGTACGTCCCTCCTTAGAATCAATTTGGGGAGAGGCTTAGAGTGTATTTTAGTGCAACAAGAACCTTCTACATTAGCAACCCATTTAAAAACCTCATGTAAATAAGCCATAGGCATTTTCCTTAGGTGCTACCCAACAAACGATCTTGCAATATATTTTCTTGCAGGTGCGCTCCTTAGTATCCTCGCGGTACTAAGATGAACCAAACTTAGGGTAGAGACTATCCAAAAACCCCAAGGGCGGGAGTTGTATGGTGTTCCCCACTTTTCTACTGATAAGTTTAATAGTTTGTTCACAAGATTTGGCTATATATCAATGATGCCAAAAACTTGTTTACGAAAAATATAGGTGTTGTTAGTACCTCTTATCAAATAGAAAAATGATGATAACTGCAAGTATATAGCTGCGATGTTGTTTTAAAAGATATCGATTCCACAGGGAAGGGCTAGTTCTAGAAATCGAAAAGGAAGATAAAATAAAGAAAATATAATATAATAAAGTAAAGGTTAGGAAAGAAGGATTAGAATGAAAAATGAGTAAATATAGGTATGAAAGATTAGAGAAAATAAATATGTAGATTTTCCCTACTACATAAGGATAGCAAAGAAAGCATGCAAGTTCAACAAAGATATTACGATTCACTAAACTAATCTAACAGACTCGGTTCTAAATACTCAGATGTTCAATTATTCACCGCATAGCAACACATGAAATGATTTTTCTAAATCTAGCGCAAACGAATTAAGATTATTATATAAACCTGGACAACATCAATACTATGTTTAGTACGGGTTGCTCTCACATAGCCACATTTAGCAAGTTACCATTCCAAAAATGTTGGTTCACTAAACAGTGTTATATCACAAATCCAGTGATTATACACGATATTGTTAACCCGGAGATTACTCCTAAAATTAACTCC